>CM041777.1:420529228-420785007 GCA_023374045.1 Limonium bicolor
ATGAAGGAATTTTAAGCTCAAGGTAAGAGCTCTTCCTTAATGAGAAATTTTAATGCATTAGGATAATGGGAATGGGTGAACCAATTTAAAGAAACCAAATAATGTAGTAGAATTGTAATTGTGAAAGTTTGGGTATTTGTGAACAAGTATGTGGATTGTAGGCTTTAGACCCAAGGAATTTTGTATGTGTAGTGATATTTGTTTTGAGGAATTAAAGATGTATTAAGATTGCTTGTATTGCTGGTAGGACCCTTGTATGGGTGTGCTAGAATAGGAATGATTTGGTGATGATGGGTATGTGTGGATAAGTAAGAATTATAGGTGAGCTATGGCAAAATTTTGGTAGGAATTGTGCACTAAAGAATGACTTGGTGAATGGGAGAACCAAGGTATGTATTGGGAATAATGGAGATGTTTAATGACCATGGAGTAGTGGTTGTAGTATAAGAAGGAAAGGGTATAAAATCTGTAGCAAGAAGTGTAGTAAAACATTGTAGAAACTAGAGAAAAAATTGGTGTGCAGGATTTTGTAAAATGAGTGTTGGAACTTGGGTGTAGGTAGTGTAATGGCTTGGAACGAATTGGCATGGTAAGGTGAGGTATTTAGAATGCTAGGAATGGCATTGTTTGAGGAAGTATTGGATGGGAGAATTGAATTTTAAAATCTGTAGCATAAGTGTAACAAAAACTGTTACATGTGTTGAAGAAGAAGTAAGGAAATTGTGTAAGTTGATTTAGCATTGAGAAATGAATTTGATTGATGAACTAAGGTGAATTAGAGGATTTAATTAGTGTTTAAACATGTAGGAAACATGTGGAAATGATTAGAAAATATTAGGTGAGAATTGAGGTGAATTTAGAATTCAAAGTAGATAATTAAAAGGGGTTCTGCAGCCGACCCACCCAGGCGACCTACCCTAGCCTGGTCGGTTGGACTAAATTCTGTAACCCGGGTACTTTCTGCAGCCGACCCACCCAGGCGACCTACCCTAGCCTGGTCGGTCGGACTAAATTCTGTAACCCGGGTACTCTCTGCAGCCGACCCACCCAGGCGACCTACCCAGAGTGGGTCGGTCGGCCTTTAAAAAAAAAATCAAATTATATATATATATAATATATATCTATATATATATATATATATATATATATATATATATATATATATATATATATATATATATATCCATACACCATATATGTCTAAGTAAGACATTAGTGCTAGAAAATGAAGTAGAAAGTTAAGCACATAAGAAAAGCTGAGTATAACGGGACAACGGGGGTAAGCACGGGAGTAGTGATTATTTGTGTATCGTATGAACATAGTATTAATAATAATGTTCGAAACATTATCAGTGGATCAAGTATGAACCGAGCAATGTGAGGCGACCCGGTAAAGTTAAACCATGGTGTAAGGTATGATTTCCTCATGCCCGTATGCTAACCGAGTTACGTTGATTTGTGTGCTGTATGCCGGCTAATCAAGACTAAAGCATGAAAACGGTTTATTGCCTTTCATTATATGTCTTGCTGTATGTTGTGTGAGCTAACCCTTCCTGATTGATTGTGTGGCTTCATTTAGTGTGTAGTACGACTCCTAGATGAGTCTTGTTGTGTGGTGGCTCGTAGTAAGAGTCATGTGTGAATTAATGGAACCATAGCAACGCGCTAAACTAACGAATCAACAAACGATAACGCAACCCAACGAAACTCACAAGAATGTGAGAGAGTGTACGGGAGTAATACCCTCCCGATAACGGTTGGAGAATTGTAATGAATAATCCACAAATAATAAGTAGTGGAAGTATATCAGTAACCTCTATTAGAGGAATTAATCTTGGTGCAAGACATGAACAAGGAGAGTAGTAAAGAATGATGAGGGATCTCCAAACCCCTTAGCAATTAGTTGACCCATTATGAGAGGACCCGACTGATGTAAGTATGTCCCGAACATGAGAGTATTCGATATGTTAGGGAAACCCTTAAATCTGAGGATACTAGTCGGTAGTAATTCCCTAAGCTGGTGGAGGTTATCAAGAGAGATACTTCTAGGCTAATCCATGAGATTGTATTGTGCTCTGAGAGAAGAGTGTTGGGAATTTGAGTAGTCCGGTAAGAAAGACATTAAGTATTTGAGGAGCTAAGCGTATAGCCCTCGTATTGTAGGTCCGGTGGCGAGTCTTGTGTATGACTCCGCCCAGAGACCAAAGTAATGAGTAATGAGTATTGTATGTATGAGTAAAGTAATGAGTACGAGTAAGAAGCAAGTATGAGTATGTAATGAATACCGAGTATTGAGTACGTATGAGTAAGTATGGAGAATTGAGTAGTGAGTATGCACTAGTATAGTAACGAGTACAGAGTAAGGATCGTGTACGAGTAAGGTATTGAACATGGAGTGATGAGTATGCAAGAGTAAGGAGTAAGTATGAGTAGAGTAACGAATATCGAACACAGTACGAAGAGTAATGAATGTATAACAAATACGAATGGTTGACTATTGAATTGTCTTCCTTAGTAAGTATTGAACTTGTGTATTTATGTAGGTACCTTTGATTGTATTGTTGTAGTATGAGTATGTACGTATGCATGTAAAATGAACTCCATGTATATCCGACCCAAAGTAGTCGGCGTACCGCGGTTAGCACGCGGTATATGCGGATTTCATATGCAGCATAAGCTGACCCCCTAGGGGGACCGTTGTTAGTGTGCAGGTACCCGAAGCTGATCACCGTTCGAGAGAGTAGGACGGGGACTGCTACGTAAGCATGGGTAGCTGTATAGTAGGGATTGGTACTTGTATTGTGATGCGAATTTGGAAGTTTGAAACGTATCGGTAATTTAAGGATTGTAGTATACTCGGTATAGTAATGTATTGGAGTTGTAATTGGATTATGGATGAGTATGCAATGGGAAGTATTGTATTGTGTAGAGTACTCGGTATGTTCATATTCATCAGACCGATAGTATGTAGGATTGTAACTCGCCTTGTTAGTCACGTGGGTGACTAACGGCATTGTACACCCGCCGTTGTGTAAGGAGTATCCGCTGCGAAGGTAAGTATTTGTACAGTAATGACGGTATTAGCGGTAGGGGTGTTACAGAAAAGGTTAAGTGATTGGTTTAAAGGATAAGGGTCAGGTGTCCAACTAACAAGTACAGTTTAATACGCGTATCTTGTTGGTTATTGTTATGGATTATTGATGTGTGATTATTGGTTATTGCTACGGATTTTTGATGTGTGGGTCTTGGTGTTGTGTACTATTGTACATTGATGTTTACAGGTGAATTGTTATGTGATTGTCTAATGTCTACAGTTATTATTGTTATTATTGTAAAGTGGTATTTCATGTAAAGAATCTAAAATCAAGATGGCTAAAACGACTTAAGGAATCTAGATGATTTAAGACTACATTTAGCATACCAGCATTTCGATTGCTGAGCCCTTCAATGGGCCAAACATTCCAGGTTATTGAAGAAGACTCAAGCCAAAGTGCGGGACACGGGGGTAGCTGATGTGTTTTCAACAAACACCTTTGGTTTATTTTGTATTGTATTAAGGAGTTTTTCTATTCATTTAGTTGCTCATTTAGTTGGATTTGGTTTGTAATAATTAGAGTGCTCAGTATCTGTTCATCACAGCGTGAGGAGTTGTATTGTTGGAAAGAGTAAGGATGCCTTGTTACTCACAAGGGTGAGTAACGACTCGTAACACCAAGGTAGATAGTTTTATTTTCCGCTGCGAATTGTTATTTATTATGCTACGACTTGCGACGTTATTACAGGTTCAGGATTATGGGTGTTACAAAAAGTGGTATCAGAGTGGAGTACCGTTCTGATGAAGGATACTGAGTCAAGAATATGAGCATAGGATATTTGGGAATACGGGGAAACGTTTGTGAGGATTCGTGACCTAGAAATTCTAGGAATATCTTTATTGCTAGTGGTTAACTTTCTTATATATTTGTGATTGTGTATCTAAAACGGTGTAGCAACCGAGTAGAAATAAATAATATACTACCCTATAGATGTCAAGAGCTGGAAGACCACGTGGAGGCAGCAGTGGACGCGGTGGCGAGACACTAGCGGATGTTCCAGAGGTACCAGGCCTAGCAGCAGCCATGGCGGCCTTCGCGCAGCAACTAGGAGCTCAACTTACGGGAGCCATACCCCACCCGCCGCAGCCCAGGGAAACCAACTGGTTGAAGAGCATTGCAGACACGAGAGTACCGACTTATTCAGGGGAACCGGACCCCGCCGCACTGGAGAAGTTCATTGTAGAGCCCCAGAAGGCGTTCAAGGCTATCAGAGTTCCAGAAGACCAGAAAGTCGACATCGCCGCGTACAACCTGAAGGACGCAGCTGACATTGGTGGCGGTCTGCGGAGGGCCACCATAGAGCTACACCGGACTTTGGATGGACATCGTTTGTAGAAGTGTTGGGAGAAGTACTACCCCGAACACCTGAAGCAGAGGAAGCGACAAGAGTTCGAGACCTTAATCCAGGGAAGTCAAACAGTTGACCAATACTACGCACGGTTCATCAGCTTGTTGGACTACATTCCAGGGGTCGACTACTCCGACACTGTGAAGATTCAGAAGTTTAGAGGAGGTTTGCAATTTCGCATCCAGGGTGCCATGGGAGCAATTCGTTTCAATACTATCCAAGAGTGCTATGACGCAGCATCAGCAACTGAGTTAATGCTTCAGTCCAGGGAAGAGACGCAGGGAAAGAAGAGAAAGAATACTGAAGGAGATGATGGTGGACCAACCTCTGGCGGTTACTACAGGAAGGGGAAGAAAATTCTTTGATAAGAGGAAGGGGCGGAAGGATTTCCATGGTCAGAAGACGAAGGAGCAGGTCCCTCGTCTGACCAGCCCAGCTATTGATGCTCAGCCACTAAGATCAGCACCACCTAGAGGCAATAAGCTAACCCAACGTCACTATTACTGTAAATGCTGTGGAAACGATCACCCAGGCGTAGATTGCTCAGGAAGGAAGGTGAAGTGCCGCTATTTCAAAAAGGAAGGTCACAGGGAGTATGAATGTTTTTCCAATCCAGGGAGCCGAGTATACTAGGGAGCCAGAGGTCCACAGAGAACACCAGCTATTGAGGCGGGAGGACCAAGAGGAGGCCAGACACCGCAGAACAACACTTATACTAGAGGATCGGCATGACAGCCATCCTCATCCGGGAGTCGGAAGGGAAAGGAGATAGTTCCATGAAGGAATACCCAGTACTCAGTGGGAACTTCAGGCGCTGAGGCTAGCGCTCAGCGCGAAACCGGTAAGCCTAGAACTTAAACCAAATGCATGATGCATGAATGTGTGTTTATAATTATCAGTCAATGAGACTTGTATGTGTTTGATAAGTATCAAAAAATTTAGAGACCTAACTTAGGTAACCTCTCACCTAATAGGATACTTCTACATTTGCCTTCCCTTATCTATGAGACCGAGGTCACCTAAGCCTATGTGCGAAGGTCGGGAATATCCAGAGGCAGATTGCCAAGTACTTTGACCTGCATGATCTTACTCAAGCAATATTTAACTATAGGGGAACAAATAGCTATTATAAATGAATGTAGAACTTTGGGAATAGACCTTGGAGGATTTTACACTCCAGGATATGAGAAGGGATCAAAACTTAAATAATATATGACGTGTATGGGTAAGGATTGGGATCCACAGGCTAAGTTATATAGTGAAGTAAGAAAGGTAGATAGAGCACGAGTTCCTAGGATACCAGTTGTATCATTCTCCATAGGAGATGATGCTGAGTTTTATACGGTGATAAGAAGAGGATAGATAAGGCGAACAAGATTATTTTGAAGTTAGGAGACGCGTTGATACTTGGTGGAGAATCCAGATTAGTGTGTACCATGGGATTAAGAGTATTAAACCGAATACAAACCAAGATTAGCCTGGGGATACAGAGTGTAAGATAGCACAGTGAGGAATAATAAGTTAGTTTTTGCTTGGACCGCCAAAGCGCATTATCAACTGTTCAAACTTACAGTAACTACAAATTATGATCTGCCCAAAATGACGAGCATATGTCATGAAAAGGAATACATTAATTAATATAAAATACTTAAGACTACATGAATTGTCAAAAGGGTTTGATGAAGACCTGCACGTGAAGAGCAAACACTAAAATTTTATGAGATACCCAGGCACCGAGCTTACCGCTCAGTGAGGGACTAGGAAATCTTACAATCCCTTATTAACTTCGAGAGAAGATAGTGCGAAACCTTGAAATATGACAATAGAGAAACAAAATCTCAAATATATAACTAAACATCCATCACGGATAAGCATGGGTTTTAAATACCTGAGCAAATACCAAGGGTCTCAGCTAATAACAATATAGTGACAGTGCTGGACTCCTAATTAATAAAGGGGAGAGAACAAACTTTGAATCTATATTTCCTGAAGTCGGGAGAACTACCTAATTAGCAATACCACATGCTACATATATACATATAATTTGGAGGTTGTAAACCTAAACTGTTGAGGGGTACTGATACATTTCAGGGGGCTAAGTATCATTAAATATACCTACCCTATTTTGAGGCTCACGTTCTACACTATCCTTATGGTTCTAAACGAGCATATGTGTTATAACCCAATTTGGTTATATTTTTTATTTCGTTACTATGGTTCATTAAGATGGCCCATTCTGAATTTAGGACACGGAAGTCCTTATTAAAGAAGCCGGGGGCGAGGAGGTCTTTTGTTTTCTATCAAATTAATCTGGTGAGGTTAATACTTAATTCATTTTCTTTTTCCCTCATTAATTACCCTCACTTCTAATCACGTTCTCACGATCGTTTACGCTCTTCTTCTCGCTCAGTTGGAAACCCTTCTCTCTTCTCTCTTCTCTCTCTCTCAATCTTCCTCTCTGTGATCGATCCATTGTGCTACTACTGGTTGGAGATTCGAGTGCTGTGGTTTCTTCATCGTCTTGCTTGTTCTCTCCGTATTCAGGTTTGTGTTGCGTTGATTAGTTTGCAAATCAGTTTGGAGAACTTCCCAATCCCTAATTTCCTTCTCTGCTATCTGATTGTAATCAGTGGATTTCCCGACGTTCTCTGTCGATTGCTACTGCTGTTGACGTGCTCTGCAATCTGTAGACCGATTCAGGTGAGGGGTTCAATCCTGTTCTTCGTTTCAGTTTCAGCATTGGTGTTGTTATCAGTTTCTGATTGAGGGTTGTTCTTCTTCTGCGTTGTTATGAGAATTCAGTGGCTGTTGGGTTTGCATTTCGGGTCTGCGTTACTTGCTGTGTCGGGGTTGGATCGTCTGCTATTCGGATTCAGAAACTTCTCTCTGCTGTAATTGAGGTAGGTGGCTTATGGATTCGACTTGTGTGTTCGACCTTGGGGAGTTTCATTCCGGTTCTGAGTTTAAATGTGTTTTGTCTTGCAATTGTGGTTGCGATTTGTCTGTTTGATGGTGTTTTAATGCTTACAAACCCCCAAGGTTGTTTTCTGAAAACCTATATTGTTTTGACAGTGTTTTGATACTTCTGTTCTGTGTGAAAATCGCCTCTGTTCTCTGTATTTTTCGGTATGTCCGAACTTCTGTCCGACCGTTGAAGTTCGGACATGCCCTTCTGCGCTTAAACTTTCTGAAGTTTTCGCTGTGTCCGAACTTCTGTCCGAGCTTTGAAGTTCGGACACAGCCTTCTGCATTCTCTGATTTTGGCTTCGACTTGTGTCCGAACATTGATGTCCGGACACAAGTTCGGACTCTCCACGTTCTGTTTCCCGAAGAATGTCCGAACATCCGTCCGAACTTGGATGTTCGGACACCTCTGACTCTCCATCTGTTTTAAGGTTCGACTTGTGTCCGAACTTTGAAGTCCGGACACAAGTTCGGACATCCGTCTGGTTTTGCCTTCTGAGTCTCGACTTGTGTCCGAACATTGATGTCCGGACACAAGTTCGGACAGGCTACTGTTTTGACCATAACTTGCTCGTTTGAGCTCCGTTTTGACTTCTGTTTGCGGGGTTGGATTCCCCTTCTGATTTCCAAGCTATCTATGGGCTTTCTGGTGCCTTTGGTGCACATACGCTTATCTGTATTTAAGCTTCTGTTTTGGGACCTAGTTATCTCTGTGTCTGAGCCTTTGGATGGCTGGTTACGCTGTCTCGTAGCGCGCTATGTAGGATCCTTCTGTTCACGGGTGATGTTCCCCGTTCTGTTCACGGGTGTTTACACCTGTTCTGTTTACGAGTGAGGTTTCCTCGTTCTGTTCACGAGCTGGTTGCTCGTTCTGTCTGTATGCTGTGATCACTAGTGTCCCACTCTGTTTTCTGCTTCTGTCTACTTCTGCTCTGTTTAGTCCCTTAATGATTGGACTTCTGTTTCTGATTTCTGATATATTTGTGGATTCTCTTGACTCCTTCTGATTTGTCAATTTTCTATAAATGTTTTGAGCATGCTGGTTGATGAAGTTGGTCATCTACTGGGCATAGTTGTGTGCTCATTCCCCTACTTCTAACGCTTTTGCAGATTGATTAGCGAGGATCGTCTCCCCTCAGCTTCTGGAGTTTTGTTGCTTTGTTTGAGTTTCTCTTGAGACTTTGTATTTAGATTTGAGCCTTTGGCCTCTTTGTTATTTCCGCTCCTCTGATATTAGTTTGGTGGGTTCTGTAATGACTTTTGGGGATGTTTTAACATCTCTTGTTTTATACTTTATTTAAGTATTCCGTTTGGGCCTTATTTGACTATCTGTTTAAGTTCGTTTATTAGAGCCTTGCGTTATTATGTAATAATACGCGGCGTGTAATACCCCTAACTCCTAGGCCAGTGTTTGGGGGTGTTACATTTAGTGGTATCAGAGCTCTGGGTTCTAATCTGCTGGGATTTTAAGTTAGCCAGTCAGTCAGAAATGTCAGTGTTAGTGTCGGAGTCTAACTGTCTGCTGTTGGACTTTCAGAATGCCGCCAAGGAGAGCGAATAACCCTCCAGGGAATGTTGCTGATGCTGTTCAGCAATTCATGACGCAGCTCATGCAGACCATGGCTGCAGGGGGCGGTCCAGCTGGAGGAGGACCAGCTGGCGGAGCAGGCCCGGCTGGGGCAGATGCTGGAGGGAGGAATGTGAAGGCGCTTCAGGAGTTCATGAAGCTGAAGCCGCCATCGTTCGATGGGGCAGGAGATCCCCAGGAGGCCAGCCACTGGTTGTCAGAGGTGGAGGATTTACTTCGGGTGATGGGCTCTGAGGAGGAGAGAAGGTCGACTTCGCCACCTTTCTGTTCAAGGCCGAAGCCAAGGAGTGGTGGAGGTCAGTGATGGGGAAGTTCCCACAGCCTTGGACGTGGGAGCAGTTCACTGGGGAGTTCAACAAACAGTTCTAACCCACGTCTACCTCTCAAGGATCAGCGCATCCTGGAGTATAACCGGCTACGCCAGGGCCGGGACATGAGTGTGGAGGAGTACGTCCGCAAGTTTATCAGCCTGTCTAAGTTTGCACCTGAGCCTGACGAGCATAGGAAGGCCAGGAAGTTTGAGAGTGGCCTGAGGCCGGACATCCGATCTGTCTGTGACGCCGCTGCGTCACAAGACCTTCAGGGACGTTGCTGATGTCGCCCTGTTGGTAGAGGCTGACTTGAGAGGTCGCCAGTCTGGTGGGAAGGATCAGAAGAGGAAGCAGAGGTCCGATGACAGCGATAGGAGGGATCAGTCTGCTTCTCAGAAGAAGCAGTCTACGGGAGACCGCTCTGGGGACCGTTCGCGAGACAGAGGTGGTTCGTCTTCATCAGCTTCCGCTCCGAAGTGCCAGGTCTGTGGCAAGTTTCACAGAGGTCAGGACTGCTACAGGAAGTCTGGAGCCTGCTTCAAGTGTGGGTCCTTGGAGCATAGGATTGCTGATTGCCCTCAGGCTGAGAGGAGCAGAGGTAGCTCTGGAGGTGGAGCTGGAGGATCTACATCTAGGTCTAGGGATCGAGACCGGGTTGAGCAGAAGAAGCCCCAGGGCCAGGCCAGAGTGTACGCGATGGCTGAGAGAGAGACCGATCGACTGACAGAGTTGTCACAGGTATTCTCCAGCTGTCATCTCGTTCTGTTTTTCTGTTGTTTGACTTGACTCTGAGCCACCCACTCTTTATTTCTGCTGAGTTAGTGGGTGAGCTCGGTTTGCCTGTTGTGCCTCTGGGTGTTGAGTTATGTGTGCATAGTCCATTAGTTAGGGACTCTTCTATGCTGTTGAATTCTGTTTGCAAAGATAGTCCTGTGTTAGTCAGAGATAGGACTCTGTGTGCTAACCTCATCCCGATGGAGATGACTTCTTTTGATGTGATTCTGGGCATGGATTGGCTTGCTGCGCACCATGCCCATATTGATTGTGCTGCTTCGAGAGTCACTTTTGAGGAGCCGGGTCAGCCCCGTCTAGTTGTAGCAGGGAATGGACTCCCGTGCTCGCCGCCAGTCATATCTGCGATGCAGGCGTTCCGTTTTCTGAGGAAGGGATGCCAGGGATATCTGTGCTACATCCCTGAGGTTCGCAAGGATGCGAAGTTGGAGGAGATTCCAGTGGTCAGAGACTTCCCCGATGTGTTCCAGGATGATGTACCTGGGCTTCCCCCTGTCAGAGAGGTGGAGTTCTCGATCGAGCTCGCACCTGAGACTCAGCCGATTTCGAAGGCCCCATACCGGATGGCGCCTGCTGAGCTCAAGGAGTTGAAGGTCCAGTTGCAGGAGCTGCTGGATAAGGGCTTCATTCGCCCGAGTGTGTCGCCTTGGGGAGCGCCAGTGCTATTTGTAAAGAAGAAGGACGGTAGTATGCGGTTGTGCATTGACTACAGGGAGCTCAACAAGGTTACCATTAAGAATAGGTATCCTCTCCCGCGCATAGACGACTTGTTCGACCAGTTAGCAGGAGCTAAGGTGTTTTCGAAGATCGATCTGAGGTCGGGATATCATCAGCTGAGGATTAAGGCAGACGACGTGCCTAAGTCCGCATTCAGGACTCGTTATGGACACTACGAGTTCCTGGTGATGCCATTCGGGTTGACGAATGCGCCGTCAGTATTTATGGATATGATGAACAGGGTCTTCAAGCCGTTTTGGACCAGTTCGTGGTAGTCTTTATTGATGACATCTTGGTGTATTCCAAGAGTGCTGAGGAGCACGAGGAGCATTTGAGGACCGTTCTCCAGACCCTGAGGGAGAACGAGTTGTATGCGAAGCTGAAGAAGTGTGAGTTCTGGTTGGACCAGGTGGTATTCTTGGGACATGTGGTCTCTAAGTATGGTATCTCCGTGGATCCGGAGAAGATTAGAGCTGTTACTGAGTGGGCCAGGCCTACTAATGTCGGAGATATTCGTAGCTTCCTTGGACTAGCGGGCTACTATCGCAAGTTTGTGGAGGGCTTCTCCAAGTTGGTGATTCCGTTGACTCGTCTGCTGCAGAAGGATGTGAAGTTCGAGTGGAGCGATGCCTGTGAGCAGTGTTTTTCTGGAGCTGAAGAAGAGGTTGACTACTGCGCCGATCTTGACTCTTCCGGAGGGGACCGAGGGTCTTGAGGTTTTCTGTGATGCGTCCCATAGGGGACTTGGATGTGTTCTGATGCAGCAGGGGAAGGTAGTTGCATATGGCTCTCGTCAGCTTAAGCCATATGAGAAGAACTATCCGACCCACGATCTGGAGCTGGCTGCGGTGGTCTTTGCGTTGAAGATTTGGAGGCACTACTTGTATGGGGCAGCGTGCAAGGTGTATACGGACCATAAGAGCCTCAAGTATCTGTTCACTCAGAAGGAGTTGAACTTGAGGCAGAGGAGATGGCTGGAGTTGTTGCACGATTATGATTTAGAGATCCTCTACCATCCATCCGGTAGGGCGAATGTGGTTGCTGATGCGCTCAGTAGGAGGGGTCCGTCTGGGACTGTTTGTGCCTTGTCCGGTGTGGAGAGGTCTGCTCAGGAGTTGCAGCGCATGGGTATCTGGGTTGTCCGTCCAGAGAGGTCTGGGATGTTAGCAGCACTGCAGGTTCAGCCTACCTTGATCGACCGGATCAAGCCAGTCAGGAGCTTGATGTCAGTCTGTGTAAGATCAGAGAGAGTTGGTCTGCTAGTCAGGAGTCCGAGTTCCGGGTTGCAGAGGATGGCTGCCTGAGGTTCAGAGGCCGTGTTTGTGTGCCGGCAGACGATGCGTTGAGGCGTGAGATCATGCAGGAGGCTCATGGAGCTCCTTACTCGGTACACCCAGGAGGTGTGAAGATGTACCGGGATCTGCGTGAGACTTTCTGGTGGAGCAATATGAAGAGGGACATCTCCGACTTTGTATCCAGATGTAGGACCTGTCAGCAGGTCAAGGCCGAGCATCAGAGACCAGCTGGTTTGCTTCAGCCTCTTCCCGTTCCGGAGTGGAAGTGGGAGAGCGTCGGTATGGACTTTGTTATGGGACTGCCTAAGACTCCGAGGGGTTTCGATGCAGTTTGGGTCATTGTGGACCGGCTCACGAAGAGCGCTCACTTCTTGCCTGTCAGGAAGACCTTCAGTTTGCACCGTTTAGCCCAGTTGTACATTGATGAGATAGTACGCCTGCATGGGGTTCCGGCTTCGATTGTGTCTGACAGAGATCCGAGGTTTGTGTCCAGGTTCTGGCAGAGTTTGCATCAGGCTTTGGGGACGAAGTTGTCTTTCAGTTCAGCTTATCATCCTCAGTCAGATGGGCAGACAGAGAGGACGAATCAGGTCCTGGAGGACATGCTCAGGGCGTGTGTACTCGACTTGGGGGCAGCTGGGATCAGCACGTGGCACTGATAGAGTTCGCGTACAATAACAGCTTTCAGACCAGTATTGGGATGGCACCGTTCGAGGCCTTGTATGGCAGGAGGTGCAGATCACCCATCTGTTGGGATGATCTGAAGGAGAGAGCTGTGATTGGTCCAGACTTGGTTCAGGATGCTGTGGCCAAAATTCAGTCTATCAGAGAGCGTCTGCTTGTGGCTCAGAGTCGTCAGAAGAGCTACGCCGATCAGAGGAGACGACCTCTAGAGTTTGAGGTGGGCGATCATGTGTATCTGAAAGTCTCTCCTGTGCGAGGAGTTGTTCGGTTTGGAAAGAGAGGCAAGCTTAGCCCTCGTTTGTGGGTCCTTTTGAGATCCTAGAGAGGATCGGACCGGTTGCCTATCGTTTGGCTCTGCCTCCGTCTTTAGCAGCAGCAGTGCACAGTGTTTTCCATGTTTCGATGCTGAGGAAGTACATTCCGGACCCATCTCATGTGATCGACTTCAGTCCGCTTCAGTTGAGGGAGGACTTCACGTTTGAGGCAGTTCCTTTGAGGATTTTGGCGAGGGATGTCCGCAAGCTCAGGAGTAAGACCATGCCCTTGGTGAAGGTGCAGTGGTCGGTCAGTCCGAGGAAGAGGCGACCTGGGAGTCGAAAGCGAAGTTCGTTCTAAGTTTCCCGCCCTCTTCGAGCAGTAGGTATGTTTTAATTTCGAGGACGAAATTCTTTTAAGGGGGAGGTGATGTTATAACCCAAGATTTGGTTATATTTTTTATTTCGTTACTATGGTTCATTAAGATGGCCCATTCTGAATTTAGGACACGGAAGTCCTTATTAAAGAAGCCGGGGGTGAGGAGGTCTTTTGTTTTCTATCAAATTAATCTGGTGAGGTTAATACTTAATTCATTTTCTTTTTCCCTCATTAATTACCCTCACTTCTAATCACGTTCTCACGATCGTTTACGCTCTTCTTCTCGCTCAGTTGGAAACCCTTCTCTCTTCTCTCTTCTCTCTCTCAATCTTCCTCTCTGTTGATCGATCCATTGTGCTACTGGTTGGAGATTCGAGTGCTGTGGTTTCTTCATCGTCTTGCTGTTCTCTCCGTATTCAGGTTTGTGTTGCGTTGATTAGTTTGCAAATCAGTTTGGAGAACTTCCCAATCCCTAATTTCCTTCTCTGCTATCTGATTGTAATCAGTGGATTTCCCGACGTTCTCTGTCGATTGCTACTGCTGTTGACGTGCTCTGCAATCTGTAGACCGATTCAGGTGAGGGGTTCAATCCTGTTCTTCGTTTCAGTTTTCAGCATTGGTGTTGTTATCAGTTTCTGATTGAGGGTTGTTCTTCTGCGTTGTTATGAGAATTCAGTGGCTGTTGGGTTTGCATTTCGGGTCTGCGTTACTGCTGTGTCGGGGTTGGATCGTCTGCTATTCGGATTCAGAAACTTCTCTGCTGTAATTGAGGTAGGTGGCTTATGGATTCGACTTGTGTGTTCGACCTTGGGGAGTTTCATCATCCGGTTCTGAGTTTAAATGTGTTTTGTCTTGCAATTGTGGTTGCGATTTGTCTGTTTGATGGTGTTTTAATGCTTACAAACCCCCAAGGTTGTTTTCTGAAAACCTATATTGTTTTGACAGTGTTTTGATACTTCTGTTCTGTGTGAAAATCGCCTCTGTTCTCTGTATTTTTCGGCATGTCCGAACTTCTGTCCGACCGTTGAAGTTCGGACATGCCCTTCTGCGCTTAAACTTTCTGAAGTTTTCGCTGTGTCCGAACTTCTGTCCGAGCTTTGAAGTTCGGACACAGCCTTCTGCATTCTCTGATTTTGGCTTCGACTTGTGTCCGAACATTGATGTCCGGACACAAGTTGGACTCTCCACGTTCTGTTTCCCGAAGAATGTCCGAACATCCGTCCGAACTTGGATGTTCGACACCTCTGACTCTCCATCTGTTTTAAGGTTCGACTTGTGTCCGAACTTTGAAGTCCGGACACAAGTTCGGACATCCGTTTGGTTTTGCCTTCTGAGTCTCGACTTGTGTCCGAACATTGATGTCCGGACACAAGTTCGGACAGGCTACTGTTTTGACCATAACTTGCTCGTTTGAGCTCCGTTTTGACTTCTGTTTGCGGGGTTGGATTCCCCTTCTGATTTCCAAGCTATCTATGGGCTTTCTGGTGCCTTTGGTGCACATACGCTTATCTTATTTAAGCTTCTGTTTGGGGACCTAGTTATCTCTGTGTCTGAGCCTTTGGATGGCTGGTTACGCTGTCTCGTAGCGCGCTATGTAGGATCCTTCTGTTCACGGGTGATGTTCCCCGTTCTGTTCACGGGTGGTTTTCACCTGTTCTGTTTACGAGTGAGGTTTCCTCGTTCTGTTCACGAGCTGGTTGCTCGTTCTGTCTGTATGCTGTGATCACTAGTGTCCCACTCTGTTTTCTGCTTCTGTCCGCTACTTCTGCTCTGTTTAGTCCCTTAATGATTGGACTTCTGTTTCTGATTTCTGATATATTTGTGGATTCTCTTGACTCCTTCTGATTTGTCAATTTCTGTAAATGTTTTGAGCATGCTGGTTGATGAAGTTGGTCATCTACTGGGCATAGTTGTGTGCTCATTCCCCTACTTCTAACGCTTTTGCAGATTGATTAGTGAGGATCGTCTCCCCTCAGCTTCTGGAGTTTTGTTGCTTTGTTTGAGTTTCTCTTGAGACTTTGTATTTAGATTTGAGCCTTTGGGCCTCTTTGTTAGTTTCCGCTTCTGATATTAGTTTGGT
The DNA here is from genome assembly GCA_023374045.1 of Limonium bicolor. NCBI lineage: Eukaryota > Viridiplantae > Streptophyta > Magnoliopsida > Caryophyllales > Plumbaginaceae > Limonium > Limonium bicolor. Next base: position 420,544,736 of record CM041777.1, read on the forward strand.
GGGTTCTGTAATGACTTTTGGGGATGTTTTAACATCTCTTGTTTTATACTTTATTTAAGTATTCCGTTTGGGCCTTATTTGACTATCTGTTTAAGTTCGTTTATTAGAGCCTTGCGTTATTATGTAATAATACGCGGCGTGTAATACCCCTAACTCCTAGGCCAGTGTTTGGGGGTGTTACAATATGTCTTCTATGACAACTCAAGTTATGAATGCGAATAAAGATCGCAAGAAATCAAATAAGGTTAAACACCTATGTAATATAAATTTTAATATAAACATGGTAAATGAATAACTCTCCTTGACACTTACAATGAAGGTAGTATAAGATATATTAAGAGTTTGAATTAATATATACACTAAAATGAGTGGAAGTTAAATTTAAAAGTAGGAACACATACCCCTCGGTTTGTAACAATTGTTTTGCACGTAAACCTTCCTAACGTTATTTACTAATCCCTGTGATTCTAAATCCTCTATTTGATACACCTAATCGGCCTATTTTTGGAAGCCATTGAGCTTGTGGATTAACCACGTTTCTAAGAGATAGAAACAAACAATAAGCTTTGATTGCCCTGTTACCAAACTGTAGGATTCAAACTGGAAACCCTTAGTTTGAGATGGTACTAATATTAAGAGATACGTAACCTAGGCTGAACATATGGTTCACCTGATTCATGGAGTTTAGATGAAATCAGAAAAAGCCAAGCTTTAAGGCGGAGGAAATAATACGTTATGGAACGGTAATTGTTGATCGAGTTATGAAAACTTTTCCTGAAGTCTAACTGTGACTGTCTTTGTTCTATGAAATGATAACTAAAATATAGGCAATAATCAAACCCTGGTGAGTTAAACACTAGATGAGCCTTTAAAGAAGAGGGTATTCTAAGGTATCCAAGTCCATAGCTGAATTTATTACTTGTATGATGGATTTAAGAGTTAAAATGATTGATGGATATAATTATTAGACAGTATGTGCCTAGATGTTTTAATAAGAATTTACCTTTTATGCCAAGAGGAAAAACTGGCTTCCCTACTTGATGATTTGACGAAAGGAATATGGTTCCGGGGATTTGGTAATACACTAGATTCGAGTATAGGTTATAACAGATATTGGATTAGTTGTATAGTGGTCAAGAGAAAATGTAGTACTCACCACATCACAAAGTTTGATAAGATAAAATTTGGAAAATGAAAATTATGTGACTGTTTGATATTTGACGTGGGAGGTCAAACATGATCCTGGTCAGATCAGGGAAAACCAAACACAAAATGGAGTGGAAGGATAGTTCAACATTGACGCTGACCCCGTCAGGGTTGAATGATTCCTGAGACTCCCTACAAGTGGTCACAAATATCTCTGTGATAAGTAAAAATTTATATTTAATTTTAATATAAAATTTGACTAATAAGTATACGAGATGTAGAAGGTGTAAATTAAGAGTTAAGTTGTCCAGGTTACCTTGAGGTGATTAAATAGCTAAAACAACTCCGCGTATGTCGGAAAAATAGTCAATTGTGAGGGAAATACTAACTATTATTATTCCATGAACCATGTTAATAAATTAAATATGAGATCAAGAGACAATTACCTATAATAAAAGTATTCTCAAGCTATATTCTAAGTTATGGCCAAATTTCCATCTGGAAGGAAAGATCGACTTCCATGTCTTTCTTTATGAATTCAAACCCAATATATTAAATGGGAACCTACCTATAAACATGGTAGAATATAAAGAGTAGAAACATTATACTAATACTCACATGAGTTGATTCACAACCGCAAGAACATGTTCAATTGAGAGAAAACTGTACCTTGTTAGAAACTTTAGCAGGAACCCTACTGTGGTATACCTGATGAACAGACGATAGTAATCGTGTATGTACTACCGACAGATGGTGAATCAATAATATCAAGAAATCTTTCTATATTATACATAAGATGCACGGCTCGACCAGAGCTCATACTTTACATTGAAAATGAAACCGAATATGGTGACAGTAAACTCAAATACCAGAATCACAAAATGATGACCTGAAGATCAAAGAGAGAGATTTTAAGTAAGCTCCAATATTAATGCAAACCTGAGCACCAACGATTACAACTACAAGAGGCGACTAATGGAAGTGTGTTACACACGATAGTTTAAACAAGCCATGAGATAATATTGGCAACGTACAGGATAGTAGATCACCTTCACCCATACACACGGGATTCAAATATAAAAGCATACTAATGCACTATGGAACATGTTAGAGAATGCATAGATTCTTGGAGGCTATACCTCGTAAATGGACAAAAGTCATATGCTGATGTCCGTATGAGAGACCTCGAGTTCACAGTAGGCGATCGAGTCTTCCTTAGAGTTTCACCTATGAAGGGAGTTTTCAGATTTGGGCAGAAGGGCAAGCTTAGCCCGAAGTACGTAGGACCGTACCTTATTACGGAGCGAGTGGGCCCATTAGCCTACAGATTAGATTTACCTGTTGAGTTTGGGAGAGTGCACAATGTGTTTCACATTCTCAACTAAAGCAGAATGTGCCTCACCCGTTACATATCTTAGAGCCCGAGACACTCGAGCTAGATCCTACACTTAGATATGAGGAGACCCTAGTTCGCATTTTAAACTCCAAGACTAGGGAGACCAGGAACAAGACCATTAGAATGGTCAAGGTTCTGTGGTCAAACCACGACATTGAGGAGGCGACATGGGAGTTAGAAGACTCCATGTGAGACAACTATCCAGCACTTTTCTCTTATTTTTGTGTATACTTGTGGGGGATACGTGGGCATAACCCTTTTTAAGGGGGGTAGAGCACCACATGCAACTTGCATACTGCAGTCTATACTGGTTTTGTATTGATTGTTTGTGTTGATTGTTGCACATGTGTGCAATTGGTTGGTTGATTATTATTGTGTTCTATGTAACACTTGGTTATTGTTGTGTTCTATGTAACACTTGGTTATTGATATGTCCTATGTGACACTTGGTTGGTTATTGATTTGTCCTATGTGACACTTGGTTGGTTATTGATATGTCCTATGTGACACTTGGATGGCCATTGACGTGTTCTATGTAACACTTGGATGGTTAATAAAAGTACACTTATTTACTTTGCAGTATATTCATTCCTACAATCACACAAGAGATTTACTGTCAAGGGTTTACGCCTCTGCACTCTGTAGGACAGAGTGTTTTGTATTGCACTTATGCAGTGATGACCGAGTGGGATAGCTAGGAAGTTGGGATACTTATTTGTTTTACAGTATTATCAAGTTACTTATGCTATGATTACATTGTTTGCCATGGGCAAGGTTATGTGTATGTACAAATTGTATACACTTAGATTAATGATGGGATGTAGAGGTGCCAATATAGTATTGACACCCAGGAATGATAAGTATACTGGGAATAGATACGAGGAACTTGATTCCATAGGATAAGTAAGTATAAGTTATGACTTCGGGACGAAGTCCTTTTAAGGGGGGTAGACTGAAATACCCCTAGCCTTTAAATAATTAAATAAAGGTAAATAAATATTATTTAGGGGATTATTAAACCTTGAGAAAAGAATATAAACAGTTAGGCGTTAAAAACGCACCTAAACTACTTAAGGTCAAAAATGAGCGTTAAAGCCCGACCTTAAGCTAAACAAGTTATATAAGATATAAGACTCATATGAAGTTAATAAAGGATCGTTTTATGACTTTTAAAACACAAGTCCTCAGTTAGAACTGAGTAAAAATACAATATGCCCGGGAGTTCCCTTAAAGGCCCTTAAGGCCCGAAAGTCCCGGAAATACCTTATAAAATAAAATAAAGCATTACACTTCATTCAAAATGCACAAAACACTTTACTAAACATATATGATGAAGTAATCATGATAAATTCTCAGTTAAAGACAAAGTGCTCAGAGGTTCCCGATGAGGGCCCAACAAACCCCTAGGAGTGCCCCGAGAGGTACCGAGGTGGCACAAACTCCAATATAAATTATTCTAAGAGTTCCTATAATTAATATTCACTATTCTAAAGAGAATGCACGAACTAGTTTTTCAAAAATACACAAAGTACTCAGGGGAATTTCTTAACGCTCCTTTTTGCTCGGGAGTGTCCCGGTAGCCCGAAAATTGAGTTATGAGTCTATATAACCCCATATAACTCAATGTAACACCTTAATATATTATTATTGACTATAAAAATGTCAATAAACACTTGGAACTCATAGCGACTACTTATATTCCAAGATATCCTTAAAGCACAAAAACGCACCTTCGGGTGTCATAAAAAGTGTTTTACGCAATTGCCTTAAAGTTTTTAAGGAGCCACGAGTTGATAATCTTAAAAGGGGATAAATTTAACATCTAAATCGATTAATGCCAGTGCTAAACACTTAGCACAAACAGGGCCGATTTTGTCATCAAAAAGGTACCTAAAATCAGCATTTTTACCTTAGAACTTTCATCTTTTACCATGATATAAGTGTACCAAATAAATGATGGAACCTATTACATGTTATAATATGGTCTTAATAAAGTATAGTGTGATAGGAATCAAATTAAAAATCAATCCCAATTGGTCCCTATGTTGGCCGCCAATTTGAGTGTCTTTTGACTAGTTTTAGCAAAAGAATTTGCCTTATGGATGATGACTCACCTTATCACATGCCATGTTGTATTGTGTCAAATTATTCAGTCAAATGGGAGCCTCATTACCGATTACCTACAAGGAAAAACAAGAGGAGATTAGCTTATACAAAAAACAGTGAAATTAAAATACATAAAGGACAACCTATATCTACTTTATACACGTGCTAGTATACCAACAAAACAACCCATGTTCTCTAGCCATATACAGCCGATTTCGTATGGGAAAAGAAGAGGTTAATTGCCTCATTAAATAGTTAAAAGAATACACTACCAAACTAAGCTTAATTCATGGTCAAATACAAACAAAAATCAAAGTCCTTGTACAGCACATGTAGCCGATTTATGCAAGGAAAGAAGGCTTAAATTGCCTTATAAAAATTCAACTAAGATACCTACCTACTTAGCCATGTTCCTATGTTTTAAATTGGCAAAAATCAGATGCCTATAATCAGTCCATGTTACCGTAATATACAAGAGAAGACAAGGAGCAAATCAACATTTAAATTTCAAAAGAAACATGTACCAACCTTAGTCCTTGTCCTCTTGCTCCAAGTTATCAAATAATTCTTCAATTTCCTTATCAATCAGCCGATGGTCTACAATAATGAGAGCATCTTCTTGAGCCAAACAAACAACTAATAAATAAAGGGAAAGACTAAAAAATTTGACAATAATTGTGTCAAATAATTCTACCCTTGCCTTCCTCAACGTAAGTTAGGCTCCATTCTTTCCTTTGCCATTCACCAGCCGATTGTGTAAGTCCTCTCAACACTCTCTTTTCTTCTTCATTTGTTAGTTCATTCCTTAGAGCTTCTAAGCTCCATTAATGGTGTTCTAAGTTCTAACACAATTTCTATGTAATTTCCTAGTTAAATCTACAAAGTCTTGAAGCAAGAATCATCCTAACAATCATCCAAGATTTCGCCAAGCATTAGTACTCCAAGGAGGTTCCTAGATTCAACAACAACACAAGGAACAACAAGATCAAGTTAAGGTATATTTTCATGTTAAAAAATCCTAAGAAAATACCTTAAGCATTTCCGAAAATTTAGAGCTTCTAAATCTATATTCTCTTCATTATTTCATGAAGGAAACTTGGATCTACAATCATCCCAAGGTGTACCAAAAATACCTTGTTAAATTCCTAAGGTAAGCTCTTGTAAAACTACTCCAAAAATTGAATATAAATCCTTGTTAAAAGTCTAACATTTGGATCTCCTAAACCTATGTGTGGAGGCCAAAAGTTCTTTAACAAAATACCATTGAAGGAGCTTGGAATCCAAGGAGAAATCAAGTACAAGAATTGTCTTGATTTAAGGAGTAAGTTTATATAATTAAGGTTTATTAAGTTTAAGTTTGATTTAAACTTCAAACTTTGGTATAAAATTATGTAGAAACCTTAGGAATATTAAGGCCGAAAAACATTGGGTTAAAATATCAAGAAAATAATTTATAACATATAAGGTAAGATTATTACCTTAAGGTATAAAATTGTGTCACAAAAATTAAAAATGATACACATATTATTAAACCAAATTGTCTAAGAGTTATTTGTTCTATTTTGAGTTTATAATCATTCTAAGTCATTAGCATAATTTTTAGAAGTGTTATATGGCTTATATACATTTATATATACACATTATAAAGTTTAAATCAAGTTTTAAAACCATATGGTAAAGGTTTATAAAAACCGAGAGCAAAATATATTATTTGGGTGATTTTCGAAATATATAAGTGTATTAGCTTATATTATAAATTTTGGGAGTATTAAAAATAGCTACAAGTATTTATATGGCTAGTTTATAGAGTTATGTGGCTAAATTGTAAATTTTGAAAAGATTGGTGGATTATTTATGATTGCCGAGAATTTAAGGAGCTGTTTGGCATAGTTATAATATAATATAAAGTAGGAATTAATATTATGAATTTTGGTGAATTTAAATAAGTGTTTAAGTGTTAAAATAACATTTTAGAAAGTTATGGGGCTATTTTGTAATTATTGGAAAGATTAGAGTTATAACCGAGATTACATATGAATTTATGGGTATACTAAAGTATTAATTATGAAATTAAGTCTTGGTCAAAGTGTTGACCAAAAACTTTGGGTTAAAATGATTTATGACATAAAATATTAAGTTTATAAATGTTTTGGGGTGAATATGTAATTTATGAAAATGTATATGTAAAAGCGAATTAGACATGGGGCGAATTCATCATTTATAAAAGTTAAGGGTCTGTTCGGTATTTAAGAAAAATTAAATATTAAAACTATAGTTTATAAGTTAATATGTATCTTATATAGAGTTTTGGGATTAAAATGTAAATATAAGGAAAGTATATGTCAAGACCGAAAATTAAATGTGGTCATTTGGTATGTTATAAAAATTAGAATGTTCATTTTATAATTTCTGAAAGTTAATATGGATAATTAGTAGATTATAAAAGTTATATGGTTATTTAGTGATTTATAAAAGTTGGAGTATTTGAATTGTAATTACCGAAAAGATATATGTGGTTATTTGGTAAATTACAAAAGTTAATGTGTCCAAAATATAAATACCGAATTTATAAGGTTATTTGGTAACTTATAAAAGTTATTGTGTCCAACTTATAATTACAGAAATTAATAAAGGTTGGTTTTATAATTTATTAGAGAAAGGAATTAAAACCGGGTAATATAATGTATTATGGTATATTATGGAGTATAATATAAAGTTTATAAAATAATTGTGGTTATGATAAAAATAACCAAAAGAATATAATATAGAGTTTATGAAATAATTGTGGATATAATAAAGATAAACAAATTATATTGGTATATGGAATAAGAGGAAATAATTATGGATATATAATTAAAGAGATGAAGAAATATCATAATAAGGGAATTCATTATCACATGTGGATATCACATAGAATAACGAACTAATGAGCTACCAAAACCACTGTTAAATAACAGGGGGAAATAAAGAACATAAAGAGTTAGTATCCTACGAGTATAAACTCTACAGTGACTGAAATACCCCTAACCTTTAAAAATTAATTAAATGATCTATTAATGATCTAAATGATTAATAAACATCTAAATATTACTGGGGAACAATCTAAAAGATCTCAACAAGGCAAAACATGCCTTAAGATCGGTAAAGCCAAAAAATGTGCTTTAAAGCACCATAAAGATTGTATGACCTCAAATAGGATCCAAAGTGGATTCCTAAGTATTATAATGAAGTAAGGAACACAACAAAATCGTTCCCAAAGAAAACTAAGCCCAGAAGCACCTTGCAACACAAAATGTGCACTAAAACCCCTTAAAGCACATTTTTGTGAAATTGCCTTCTAAATTGGTTTTTAATGGGCTTAAAGGTTATAATTACCTTTAAATATGATATTATATCACATTATATCATATTAGGAATTTAATTCCAAATTTTACAATTTTTACAAATTTAATAATAAAATATTAATAAAACCCTAAAAGGGGGCCCGCTTGAGTCAACATTGACTAAGAATGGTCAATAGGTCAAAGTTGACCCCTTGGACCATAAGAGATTGGCAGCCACAAGCTAAGGAGGCTCCAATTCGTCACTTGTACACACCATGGACAAGCCTCCAACATGGCTCCCTAAAACAAGGAGACCACTTTTGCCTTTTGATTAATTAATACACCATTTGACTCCATTATTGTGTCAAGCAGCCTCAAAATCGGTGGAGCCTCTCCTTTCCCCTCCTTCAACCGATGCCACTCCATTCTTATCTCCTTGGTGAGTCATTATTCAATAACAAACAATAAACTAATCTAAAGTAGCATTTTGAATTATTAAGTCTCATCTCCAATCATTCTCTTACCCTAGCTCATTCCAGCCGAGCTCACTCACCTTCCAAACTCTCCCAACCGTGACTCTTGAGTTAGGAAGGTAAATTCATCTTCTAAGCTTCTAAGGTAATGTTTAAGGCTTGTTTTTGGCTCTTTTTCAGCATCTCTTCACCATCTATGCTTAGATCTCGTGGCTCATCAACTCCTATGGCTTATTCTCAGTGTTCTAAGGTTAGAACATCAACCAAATTTGGCTGAAGCAAGTTAAGAGACCAAAGTTTCTCAAAATATCATTTTAAGGTAAAAACATACCTTAAGCTTCTCTACTCTTCATCCGATTTTCTTCCTCTGATTTCTATGAGTTTATACACTCATAATCTTCATATTTACATGTTCAATCAGTTGGTTAGCCATTTGGAGCAAGGGTGGCCGAGATCCAAAGGAAATACCCTTCTTTAAGGCATTTTTCCAAGGTAAAACCTAATAACAAGGCAGCTTGTTGTTGTCTAGCTATTTCCTATGTCTATATGATGAATCTAACACCTTGTGGTGTGTCTAAAATAGGCCGAATCCCTCTTGAACTTCCCTTGCATTTTTAAGGTGATTTTTGCCTTAAATCTTACATTATTTGTTCCTTATGGTTAAGCTCAAGCTTGGAGTATAACCATATCTTTTTTTGGTGTATTAAACATGTCTAAATGATGTGGTGAATTTTCCTTCAAGTGGCCGAGTTCATACAAGGGCAAATCAAGGTACAAACACCTTAAAACTTATGATTTTATAATTTCTAAGCATATATATTAATATTGCCGAGACTGAAATTATAAATATAGGTTATATTGACCTAGAAATTGAAAAAAATGACTAAGATAAATTAAGCTAGTCATTTAAGAGATTTATTTAACATAATGGTCAAATTATGACATTATGTGGAAAAATAATTAAAGTATAAAGTGAGGCCGTGCGTGAGATAACTATATTTTGAGACCATTTAATGTGTAATTTATTTTGCAAGTTCAAGGTTGTCTAAGGCCTTGTCTTAGGCCATTTTAATTTAAGTTTATAAGCTTATTTAGTTAGATTTTGCTTATATAAATTAAATTGGGGTTCAAACGGTAATATAACAAAAATATTAGGCCGTGGGCTTAATTTAGAGAAATAGGGTTTTAAATGAATTTAATAAAAATTATAACATTTTTAAAAGTTTTGTGTCAAAATTGTTAAAAATAGAAAAGTATAGGTGAAGTCTTGTAATTACCGAAAAGTTTGGGTCCAATTTGGTATTAGAAGTCAAAGTTGACTTATAGGAGACTTTTGACCAAGTTGGTGAATTTAAGGAATTAAAAATATCTTATAATAAGATAGTTATTAAATTGTAAAAGATTATAAGTCTTGGGGTGATATGTGATTTCCGAAAACTTGGGGTACTAAATGGAGTTTAGTACAAACCTTGGGTTTTATAGGAATTTTAGAAGTTGATTTGGTTAAATTTGGAATTTATATGAATTATATGAGTATAATATAAGATATTTCATAAAATCGTTACAAATGGGTAACATATGTGGTAAAACCGAGATTTAGAGAAAGTATAAGGTTAATAATGATATTTTAACCTTTTGGTATAGTTTGGTAATTTTTGGAATTATATATGAAGTTTTATGAAGATTAAGTATAATATATAGTTTTGGTGATATTAGAAACTATATGTTATAAAATGGGGGTTATTTGGTGAGTATAAGAAGTTAAGTGGTGGAAATTAAATTAAATAGACTATGGGGTCTGTTCGATATTGTGAGAAAATATAACCATGGGTTATAATTATATTAAGGAATAAGGATTATAATATAAGGTATACTATATAAGTATAACAAGGAAATATGATTTGGGGTTGATTTGTAAATTAGGAAGTTTGGTGGGGAAATAATTAATACCGAGATTTTTGAGTGTTGTATGGTATTTTATAACAATATATAAACTATAGGTTATAATTGTTTTAATGACATAAATGTCAAAATACATGTTATATAACTATAATCTAACATTATGTAAAATGTGTGGTGATTTGTAAATACTTAAGAAAGGAGGTGCTGTTCGGAAATTTAATACCCCCGGATCTAACAATGGTGATTTAATTACTCTAATAAGATTATTAAGGGCCTAATTGTGCCTAGAGAGTATTGGTAAAAAGAATAAAAACAAAAGAGAAAAGAGAAAATGCGTTAAACGCGAAAAAACGCTAAAATGCGCATTAAATGAAAATAAGGAGATATAATCTCGTAAGGGTCCGAGATGGATTCCTAAGGCTTAGTTAGGCCTAATTAGTATACGGGAAATGATTCCGAAGAGAAAACGGATCCAAATAATGGATTAAAACGCTAAATAAGCATTAAAAAGCACATTTTTCGAGAAAAACCCGAAAACGTGACTTTAAGTGGTCAAATGGACCCGTAAAAATTATAGTTGATTAAATAACTATAAATAAGTATTAATGGAAGTTTAATAGCCATTAAAATTAATTAAACGGGAAAATTCCGGAAACGGACCCGGTAAGTGAATAGTGACGAAACGGGAGACGAAACGCGTTTAATTCGAGAAGAAGAAAAAAACGACCCGGCTACTAATTCATGTGGGCCGGTTTTAATTTTAATGAGTATACACTTTAATAGCTTGTTAGCTAATTAGTGATAAGATGACAAGAAAATAAAGTAAAAGGGGGGAATAGATTTAAAAGTAATACTAGTACTCTCTCCCCCTTTTCCTTCATTACGTTTTTTTTTCTTCCCCTCCTTACAGAGCTTCTTCTTCCTCCTCTGTCAAATGCGATTTCATACATGAGCACACAGCCCACTCTTCCTCCTCAGTTTGCTCATTTCTTCACCGAATCACACAAAAACTATTACCGTTAGTTTCGTATCGGCGAGGGCTACGTTTTCCACCCCTCAAAATCTGATTCCTCCATCTTCACTTCCATGGGTGTGGAGCTTTTGGAGCTTCAAGAGCTGATTTAACTCTCCTCCACCACCTTAATGTCCTAAGGTAATAATAGGTAAGAGCTTTGGCCATTTCAAGCTTGTTTTGTAATTTGAGAAAAAAAATTCCCCACGTTGAAAATTCTTCCCATTTCAGCCGTGAGCTCTTGCTCTTGTGGAGTGTTGGAAACTCTTCCAATCGATTGCCAAGCTACCCATATGGTTATTCTAAGGTAAAACCTAAGCTAAACCTTGAAACTAGCTCCTTAAAATATTAGGTTGTGGGGGAAAATATTGAAATTGACTAGTTGTTATGTGTGTGATGGGATATGGTTGTAGCTAGCAATCCATAATCCTTGTGTGGTGTAGAAAACAAGAAGAGAAGGGGGGGGGGGAAGAAGAGAAAGAAGAAGAAGAGGAGTGAAAAACAGAAAACAAACAAGGTAAAAGCTCACCTTGTGTGGTTATTATATGCATTGGGAAAATTTATGTTAGTGTTGTGTAAACAACCTTGAACTTGAGTAGTAATGATACTACATATTGTTAGTTGAATGAGAATGTTTAATGTGGTTTTAAGTGTGCAAACAAGCCTAGGAAACTAAGCTAGGCGTATGTGTGAACCATGGAATTTGGTGTTTTTTGTGTTTTATTAATGCCTAAACCAAACAGGGTGAGAAGTGTAGTTTGTGAGCTGTTTTAGTGTGGTGAAAATGCTAAAGAAGTAGACAAGTGCTGTCAAAATTTCCTTGGAGATTATGAACTTGGGGTTGTTATTAAGGATGAAACTAGGTGCTAAGTGAGTGGTTAATGATTTGGAAACCAAAATGAGGAGAAAGTGTGTGTATGAGGAGAAGAAAAATAATGTCAATGGAAGTGCTGGAAATGGCACTGTTTGAATGGTAAAAGAAGTTACCAAATCTGTACAAGAGTTAAGGAAACAAAACAAGGAAACTAGTTGTGAAGTGTAAGTGAGGTTTAAGTGAAATTAACTAGAGTTTGTGTGGCACTTGGTGCAGTTTTTAAGGTGGTTTATGGAGTAATTAAGTGCTAAAACATGTAGTTATAAGTGGAAAAGATGGAAAGACATGGTGAAAGAAAGAGGTTGTAACAGATTTGGAAAATGCCAAATGTGTCAAAACTGCAGCGGGTCCGGGACTTGGTCCATGTACAAGGTCCGGACCACCCCCTAAAATAAGGTCGAGAGTTTACCCTGCACTTGGTCCGGGACTTGGGGTAAGGACAAGGTCCCGGACCACCCCATTTAAATAGACCGAGACTGAACATTCATGCTGGTCCGGGACTTGGGATAGGGACAAGGTCCCGGACCATGGTAGGAAAACAACCCGAGAGTTTAGTAATGCTTTGGTCCGGGATTAAGATGGGGACCAAGTCCCGGACCACCTCCAGAAACCTACAGAGAGCATTTTAAAGGTTGGTAATGATGGGGGTTTGAATGTTAATGATGTTATAAGATGTTAAGGCCTTGTTTGGTGTCATGTAAAGACCCTAGGAAGTGTAAGAAAGTGTTAGAGAGTGTTTGAGAAGTGAGAACTCAAATTAACAAGAGTGAAACCAAGATAACGGGGATAACGGGGTAATACGGAATAACATTTAATTATGTTCCGTATGAGCTTAGTATTAATGATAATGTTTGAAACGTTATCAGAGGATGTGTGTGACCGAGCAAGGTGAGATGACATAGACAGTAAAAAAACCCCGGTGAAAGGTATGATTTTCTCATACTCCGCGTGCTAACCGTGTTACGTTGATTGTGTGTGTTGCGTGGCCGGCTTAATCAAGATTAAAGCATGAAAATAATCCCTTGTTTGATTATGTATGCCTTGTTGTATGTTGAATGAGCTAACTACTTGTATGCCGGGTGTGGTCAACATAGTGAATGGACCGACTCGTAGTGAGTAACGTTTGGCTAGCGACCCATAGATCGGGGTCGATGCTTATGATAACGAAAATGTGCAAACACACAAACTATCCGTTAAAGTATAACGATAACGCAAACATATGAACTCCTAGAATGTGAGGAGATGTACGGGTTGTAGTAAATACCCGATAATGGTTAGAAAACCACATTGAAACAATCCACGAAACAAATGAGAGTGGAAAGATAAGTGAACCTCCTTCAAGAGGACTTAAGATAGTTCGAAGATGATGAACCAGTGAAGAAGGTAAAAGAGACTGAGGGATTAGTAACTCCCTTGAGACATGGTCGACCTCCTATATGAGGATTTTACCTGGTATATGCAAGTAACCGAAAGTATGAGTAAAGTAAATGTATGGGTAACTCTTAAAACCTAAGATTAACCGAACTAAAGTAATGTTCCCAAGTCATTAGAAAACATCGAGAGTGATGCTTCTAGACTAATATACATGATATTATTATAACTCCGAGTGAGGAGGTGTATGGGAACGAGAGTAGTCCGAGAGTAGTCGGACCTAAGTAAAAAGAGATAGGAACTAAGAGAGAGTTCCGTGAGCTAGTTGAACCTTCCCACCATGCTAGACCAGAGTAGGGTCGAAACCGGGGAAGTAAGACTATGCTAGAGAGCCATGAGTTTTGGCCTAAGTATGTATTAAGAGTAACAAGCATGACGTAGGAGACCTGTAGCGTCTCGAGAATCTACAAGAGCTTGAGTATAATTAACCCAAGAGTGGGTGGGTGAGAAAACGAGTATATTTAACCCAAGAGTGTGGGTGAGATAATGAGTATAGATAACCCAAGAGTGTGGGTGAGGTAATAAGTATAAGAACCCCGAGAGAATGGGTGAGTATAGTACGAGTAGCCCAGGAGAATGGGTGTGTATACGAACAAGTAACCCGAGAGAGCGGGGTGAGGCAATGAATAAGTAAACAAGGCAAGGTGAGGTATAACCCTCAAGGCCTAAGAGTAAGCAGATACAACTAACAACCTTGTTATGTTAGTTTGGAATTGTGTTCCGTGATTGGATGTAGATTCCTTGAGTAATACACATATATATTGTATTGCTATGATGCATGTTGTTTGACTAATGAACTCCATGTATATCCGACAAAAGTAGTCGGCGTACCCCGGTTAGCGCTCGGGGTATGCGAATTTCATATGCAGCGTTAAGCTGAGCCCCTAGGGGCGATGTTTTTATTTTACAGGTACACCGAAGATGTTACCGTTCGAGAGTAGGACGGGGTCGGTGGGTTGCATAGGTAGTTAGATTTAATTACTTATGTATTGAAGGAGATGTAAGACCGAATATGTTGTCGGCATCCATTTATTGTAGACTCGGTATAGTAAAGAAAATGATTTGAGTATTGTATTTGTGTGTGTACTCAGTTGTTCCAGTTCATCAGACTGTTACGGTATGTAAGGAAGGCCTGGTTAGCCATATGGGTGGCTATTGGCGTTGTTTCACCCCTCGTTGTAATTAGAATTCCGCTGCGTGAGTAAGAGTAACCGGTGACAGTTTATGAGGTAAAGACGAGCTTAACGGTTGGGGTGTTACAAAAATGGTATCAGAGCGAAGTATCGCTCTGATGGCTGGAAATACCGAGCTTAGGAAATACCGAGTTAGGAATTAGAGACTTAGGGCTATGGGTTGAGTGGTAGCGTGAGAGATGCGCTAGTTAGGAACTTCCAGTATGATCTGGATACCTACAATACCAAACCCGCCCTTCACAACCCCCGTATTAAAAGTTCGGGAAAGAACGCCAGAGAGACGGGGAAACCCAATCTGACAGTGGTTAAATATTTCATTCTGAACCAGAAACCTGTCATGCGGTAGATCCCGAGAACCGGAAATCCCGGAGACGGATCCCGCTGAAATGACAATAACTGCATGCAATGACGGAAGGTCGAGACATCCTAATCCAAGGAGACCAGAATTGTGGCAGCCTAGGGCGACATGCTTAGCAGTCGCGAGAACCCAGCTGGTCGAGCAGCAGCAGAGAAGGATGCACCAATCGTGCGACCAGACGGACTTATGAGAACAACGAGAACCGGGACACACGTCTACGGACCGCCATAGTTAACTAATACCACCAATGGTATACGTATTGACTAAGAATCTAGTCAAAGGTAGATGCACCCACCCTGCCACACCCAAAGAGATTGCAATACTTAACGGATACAGCTTAGTCAGCTACGAGCATAGCTACGGGATATACCCGAATAGGACTACATAAGCAGTACCTAAATAAGTTAAACCTCGGTAACCACAGTAAAGACGTGGGACGAGCAACGAGGTAGAACATAAAACCAAGTAAATAAGGAACTCCAAGAGTGGAGAAGCACCTAAATGAATGACAGTCATGTCAAGAGGAATGAGAAGCAGCTCCAAGGAGCAGTTATCCAATTAAAGGATCAAGGAAGAGCCGATAAGGCTACAAAATACAATGTGAACAATGCCGTGACGGTATGAGTTAACCTAAAAACCGCCTGTACCGCGCACTTGCCACGGCAAGTGCAGTATTAACGGGACTTTTAAGAAGAGCTTTGACAAGCGACCAGTACTTAGCAAGTACCAAGACGGCAAGAGAAGCCAATATAGCACCACAAACCCTAAGAATTCTGAAACGAAACCTTGGAAAGGCCTAAAGGCCTGACCACTGTATAAAGAACATACCAGTCTGCAAAAAGTCAGACTTAGTAAGAAGCAACCGGCATTGAAATGCCGTGGAGATTTATTTTCAACTCAAATTTTTCTTTCAAACAGAGAATTTTCCAAAAACTCCAAATTTTTTTAAAAACAAAAAAAAACCAAACCAGAGAATCACGGTAAGTTATCATAGGACGATTTAAGAGGAGTTGGCGACAGAATACTTCACCTAGGCGTGACCGACACTACAAGTGTACACAAATGAGACATGGAACGACCGCACTCCGAAGGAGCTTGCGGACCTGACAGACCAATTATGAGTTAGTCAGGTAAGTGGTAACGTATCATAAGATACTCCATGTATGTATACTAGTAGAGTACGGAACACGGGAAGTAGCCCACTCCATACTACGGACGAAAGAGCCAATTCAAACAAAGACAGTTGGACACCTCGAATGACCGAAGAACATAAGGAAGCTTACCAAGATAAAGGAGTCTAGAATCCAGTAAGGTGACGGACCTAAGGATATAGCGTTAATAAGTGCGAGAAGCACAGAGTATTAAGCACAGACATGAGATAGTCTCAGGAATCAAGGAGGAAATACCTAATAGCTGGAATGGATACCAGTGTAAGCAATAAGATGAATGCCTTAATTGATCATATCAATGTTTGATAAACGGGATAGAATTCCCACAGTATATCTCACTAAGAGAATAACGACCTAATACGTAGGTAAAGGAAAAGTACTAATACTCTACCCAATAACGGGAGACATTACAACCCTAAACGGGTGTTTGAGTATTTACATAGCCGCAAGGCGAAGTCGCAACTGAACATAACCATAAGTACAAGCCAGATGTAATGGCATTACTCAGTAACACCCAGGAGCAATCCGAGAAGGGTGCCGGAGTCAACAGTAGTTGAACGAAACATCGTGTTGAGAACACCAGTGGTTAAGCAAACACTCGGGTAGAACCCGAAGGGATCCCTCGTAACACGGGATACCCTAAATTGCCAGAGGGCATGAATTAATATTAAAATACAAAAGGGGCTTCCATGTACGGAAGTGTGGTGAGACAACCATATCAAAAATCCAGTAATACCTCCAAACCATTTAATGGTATACGGAGAAAACAGAAACCTATATAAACAGCCCGCATGGAGCATGACTCGAGGCAAGGTGGCTTGTAAGCCGATAGAACCAACTACAACTCGTAGATTCAAACGTTGCAAAACATATGCATTAAGGCATAAGAGTTACTGTGGAGCACGAACCACTACCTTAGAGTGGGGACACCACTTATTATTGTGGAGCCTATGGAGCGGCAATTGCGTGAATCCTCCAGAGAAAGGCTACCATCTAGGTATGAAATGTGAAACCGCTAGTGCGTGTATGTAGTAAAACTTGAGCATGTGTATATTGCCAATGAGTATATGAACTATAGTAGAGTGTAAAGAGGAACCTTGATAGCAGTAAAAGGAAACCGATAGAGTAATCGGATGAGTAGTGAACACTGTATGTGTACAGTATGAACTGCAGAGTAAGCAGTGCGCAAGCACGCAGAGAGATTTAAAGAATAGCGTATATTGTTGAGCCAAGTGAATGGCAAGCCATAGTGTAAATGGCGAGAACACCTGGGCGGAAGCTAAAGTAGTAGCGGATGCCATGAAAATGAGAAAGAACAAGGTACGCAGTAAGCGACCATTGTAAGAGTATATTCGGTTAGTGATATGAAGTTGGTAAGGAAATGTGGTAAAGAAGACATGATCATTCCTATCTCATGAGAGATTTACTGTCAAGGGTTTACGCTTCTGCACTCTGTATGACTGAGTGTTTTGGTATTGCACTTGTGCGGTAATGATCAAGTGGGAGAGCCAGGAATTAAGAAATGTCAACGAAGCCTATTGAGTGAGAATCTAGAGAGATAACCGTGCGGCCATTGGCTAAAGATGCACAAAGAACGTGGGCAGTAACCCACAGGGCCCAGGCTCGATGTGTGGAAAAAGGCAGAGTAGTGTAATGAGGAATTCTTGTACAGAAACAAGTAAACAAATGTAATTTAGAAGCAACTATTAATCGAGGAAGCACTACATACTGAGTAGTAGCTTGACCTCAACCGACAATAAGTCGGGGAAAATATGTGAATAATCATGAAGGTATCCATAGTTATACAAAACAGATTTCCAGAGAGCTGAGAGAGAAAATCTATAACTCATCGAATTCGCATACGGTAAGAGATACTTAGCAACGATTGACTAACCTTTATTCCCAAGTCAAAAGGGATAGAAAGGGAGTGGATAATACATTGAGAGTACCAAAAGGGCGAGTTAAGCTCTAGTTATCAGGTCACGCAATAGAAGCTTGTGGACCGTAACTCAAAGGTTAAGTATACCTAGCAATTGTGAGTAGTTGCCTAATCCTAAATGCTTTGAAGCCTTAGAGGCTAGAACTGAACCCGGTTATGAGTTAATTAACCGTGTTGAAGTTAAAACACTTCATGATACCAGAATTAGTGAACCAATGTTCAGTATAACATATGGTCTGTTACGCGGGCGTAACCCCTTTTAAGGGGGGTAGGGCGAGAAACCGCTTAGAGTATGTTTTACGTTTAGTGCGTAAACTACTATGTGCATAGCACAAAGAAATTGTTTTGATGATTGGAACTTATGTTACATAAACATATGTACCCATTCATTGTGTAATAATGATTGTTGTGCATGAGTGATGCAAGTAACGAGTATGTAATATTTATGAAAAGAGGAGTAGAGAGACTCCTAGGGAATGAGAATCCCTATAGTATATGTCTAGTGAGATTAGACATGAGACATAATGAGTACGAATTGGTATGAAACCGATGTGGAACCTTGTAGGGAGTGAGTTCCCTAGGTGATTTTATTTGAGAATGATAGATGGAGTGAGTTCCATCCTTTGAAGTTGTATGTTATGTGTTTTAAATTGAGCAACAATTTGAGTAAAAGAAGCCATAAGTATGGAATACCTAGGTAAAGTAGTGAAGCAATGAGAATGACAAATGACCTAAGTACTAGGAACTAGAGATTAATTGAAACGAATTGTTTTATGAATATGACTAGCAAGAGTAAAAGATAGAAAACGAAAATGTTTGACTATCTGATTGTTTGAAACTGACGTGGAAGGTGGAACTTGATCTGCTAGCGATCAAGGGAAACCGAACACAAATTGGAGTGGAAGGATAGTTCAACACTGATGCTGATCACATCAGGGTTGGATGATTCTCGAAGCTCCCTATAAGTGGTCACAAGTAATCACGCCAAGAAAAGATGCAGCTACCATAAATTTGATTTGGAGTTGTGTGATGATTTAAAAGAATTTTTCAAACAGAATTTGAAAAGGATTTTTCTTCAAGCATGAAGATGGAAATGAAAACTGGTTTTAAACTGCTATCACCCGCCGATGGCTACGGCCTTAAGTCTTGATGACCGGTAGAACGGTGGGCGTGTACTAGTTTTGAAACCATTGCACCGTACGTGCGGCGGTCCTAAGTGACCGGTTGGGGCGGTGACAGTGTGTGATTTTTCCAAAGGCAGCGGGACGAGGAGAGTACCCTGAGATGTTCCTGTGTTGAGTGAGTCAACCAGAGTGCCTGAGGATATGTATATGTGTAACATTTTGACCAGAACCGAAGGGACCGTGGGCCAGAGAGAGTAAGTGCCCATTTGTCATGAAACGGCCATGAACCAGAAAGAGTAAGTGTTCAACGTGACCGGTACCTGAGGGATCAGTAGTATATTACTCAACATGGATTCGAGGACTGTAGTGCCTTCTTGTCTTCGGACCGATTCCATGGAGAGAGAACAAAAAGTATTTTTGATTGCTATACATGTTGTGATATGTGTGAGGTATGTGTAGTATGAAATGAGACAGACTTGTGAAGTCTGTAAGGTTGTACATGTATTATAACCTTGGCATAGTACGCCCATGAGAGTAACCATTTAGATTCACCAACTTTGAGGACAAAGTTCCTAAGGGGGTAGATTTTAATACCCCGGATCTAAAAATGGTGATTTAATTACTCTAATAAGATTATTAAGGCCTAATTGTGCCTAGAGAGTATTGGTAAAAAGAATAAAACCAAAAGAAAAGAGAAAATGCGTTAAACGCGAAAAACGCTAAAATGCGCATTAAATGAAAATAAGAGATAATAATCTCGTAAGGGTCCGAGATGGATTCCTAAGGCTTAGTTAGGCCTAATTAGTATACGGGAATGATTCCGAAGAAAACGGATCCAAATAATGGATTAAAACGCTAAATAAGCATAAAAGCACATTTTTTCGAGAAAACCCGAAAACGTGACTTTAAGTGGTCAAATGGACCCGTAAAAATTATAGTTGATTAAATAACTATAAATAAGTATTAATGGAAGTTTAATAGCCATTAAAATTAATTAAACGGGAAAATTCCGGAAAACGGACCCGGTAAGTGAATAGTGACGAAACCGGGAGACGAAATGCGTTTAATTCGAGAAGACGAAAAACGACCCGGGCTACTAATTCATGTGGGCCGGTTTTAATTAATGAGTATACACTTTAATAGCTTGTTAGCTAATTAGTGATAAGATGACAAGAAAATAAAGTAAAAGGGGGAATAGTTAAAAGTAATACTAGTACTCTCTCTCCCCCTCTTTTCCTTCATTCACGTTTTTTTTTCCCCCTTACAGAGCTTCTTCTTCTTCCTCCTCTGTCAAATGCGATTCCATACGTGAGCACACAGCCCACCTTCTTCCTCCTCAAGCTTGCTCATTTCTTCACCGAATCACACAAAAACTATACCGTTAGATTCGTATCGGCGAGGGCTACGTTTTCCACCCCTCAAAATCTTGATTCCTCCATCTTCACTTCCATGGGTGTTGGAGCTTTTGGAGCTTCAAGAGCTGATTTTAACTCTCCTCCACCACCTTAATGTCCTAAGGTAATAATAGGTAAGAGCTTTGGCCATTTCAAGCTTGTTCTTGTAATTTGAGAAAAAAAATTCCCCACGTTGAAAATTCTTCCCATTTCAGCCGTGAGCTCCTTGCTCTTGTGGAGCGTTGGAAACTCTTCCAATCGATTGCCAAGCTACCCATATGGTTATTCTAAGGTAAAACCTAAGTCAAACCTTGAAAACTAGCTCCTTAAAATATTAGGTTGTGTGGGAAATATTGAAATTGACTAGTTGTTATGTGTGTGATGGGATATGGTTGTAGCAATCCATAATCCTTGTGTGGTGTAGAAAACAAGAAGAGAAGGAGGGAAGAAGAGAAAGAAGAAGAAGAGGAGTGAAAAACAGAAAACAAACAAGGTAAAAGCTCACCTTGTGTTGGTTTTATATGCATTGGGAAAATTTATGTTAGTGTTGTTTAAACAACCTTGAACTTGAGTAGTAATGATACTACAATATTGTTAGTTGAATGAGAATGTTTAATGTGGTTTTAAGTGTGCAAACAAGCCTAGGAAACTAAGCTAGGCGTATGTGTGAACCATGGGAATTTGGTGTGTTTATTAATGCCTAAACCAAACAGGTGTGAGAAGTGTTGTGAGCTGTTTTAGTGTGGTGAAAATGCTAAAGAAGTAGACAAGTGCTGTCAAAATTTCCTTGGAGATTATGAACTTGGGTGTTTTATTATAAGGATGAAACTAGGTGCTAAGTGAGTGGTTAATGATTTGGAAACCAAAATGAGGAGAAGTGTGTATGAGGAGAAGAAATAATGTCAATGGAAGTGCTGGAAATGGCACTGTTTGAATGGTAAAAGAAGTTACCAAATCGTTACAAGAGTTAAGGGAAAACAAGGAAACTAGTTGTGAAGTGTAAGTGAGGTTTAAGTGAAATTAACTAGAGTTTGTGTGTGCACTTGGTGCTTAGTTTAAGGTGGTTTATGTGAGTAATTAAGTGCTAAAACATGTAGATTATAAGTGGAAAAGATTGGAAAGACAATGGTGAAAGAAAGAGGTTGTAACAGATTTGGAAAATGCCAATCTGTCAAAATTGCACAGGTCCGGGACTTGGTCCATGGACAAGTCGCGGACCACCCCTAAAATAAGGTCGAGAGTTTACCCTGCACTTGGTCTGGGACTTGGGGTTAGGAACAAGGTCCCGGACCACCCCATTTAAATAGACCGAGACTGAACATTCATGCTGGTCCGGGACTTGGGATATGGACAAGGTCCGGACCATGGTAGGAAAACAACCCGAGAGTTTAGTAATGCTTTGGTCCGGGACTTAAGATGGGGACCAAGTCCCGGACCACCTCCAGAAACCTACAGAGAGCATTTTAAAGGTTGGTAATGATGGGGGTTTGAATGTTAATGATGTTATAAGATGTTAAGGCCTTGTTTGGTGTCATGTAAAGACCCTAGGAAGTGTAAGAAAGTGTTAGAAGTGTTTGAGAAGTGAGAACTCATTAACAAGAGTGAAACCAAGATAACGGGATAACGGGGTAATCGGGAATAACATTTAATTATGTTCCGTATGAGCTTAGTATTAATGATAATGTTTGAAACGTTATCAGAGGATCGTGTGTGACCCGAGCAAGGTGAGATGACACAGTAAAAGTAAAAACCCCGGTGAAAGGTATGATTTTCTCATACTCCGTGTGCTAACCGTGTTACGTTGATTTGTGTGTTTGCGTGCCGGCTAATCAAATTAAAGCATGAAAATAATCCCTTGTTTGATTATG
Source organism: Limonium bicolor (assembly GCA_023374045.1). Taxonomy (NCBI): domain Eukaryota; kingdom Viridiplantae; phylum Streptophyta; class Magnoliopsida; order Caryophyllales; family Plumbaginaceae; genus Limonium; species Limonium bicolor. The sequence goes on from CM041777.1 coordinate 420,567,444, forward strand.
TATGCCTTGTTGTATGTTGAATGAGCTAACATACTTGTATGCCGGTGTGGTCTAACATAGTGAATGGACCGACTCGTAGTGAGTAACGTTTGGCTAGCGACCCATAGATCGGGTTGATGCTTATGATAACGAAAATGTGCAAACACACAAACTATCCGTTAAAGTATAACGATAACGCAAACATATGAACTCCCTAGAATGTGAGGAGATGTACGGGTTGAGTAAATACCCGATAATGGTTAGAAAACCACATTGAAACAATCCACGAAACAAATGAGAGTGGAAAGATAAGTGAACCTCCTTCAAGAGGATTTAAGATAGTTCGAAGATGTGAACCAGTGAAGAAGGTAAAGAGACCTGAGGGATTAGTAACTCCCTTGAGACATGGTCGACCTCCTATATGAGGATTTTACCTGGTATATGCAAGTAACCGAAAGTATGAGTAAAGTAAATGTATGGGTAACTCTTAAAAACCTAAGATTAACCGAACTAAAGTAATGTTCCCAAGTCATTAGAACCTCGAGAGGATGCTTCTAGACTAATACATGATATTATTATAACTCCGAGTGAGGAGTGTATGGGAACGAGAGTAGTCCGAGAGTAGTCGGACCTAAGTAAAAGAGATAGGAACTAAAAGAGAGTTCCGTGAGCTAGTTGAACCTTCCCACCATGCTAGACCAGAGTAGGGTCGAAACCGGGAAGTAAGACTATGCTAGAGAGCCATGAGTTTTGGCCTAAGTATGTATTAAGAGTAACAAGCATGACGTAGAGACCTGTAGCGTCTCGAGAATCTCCAAGAGCTTGAGTATAATTAACCCAAGAGTGTGGGTGAGAAAACGAGTATATTTAACCCAAGAGTGTGGGTAAGATAATGAGTATAGATAACCCAGAGTGTGGGTGAGGTAATAAGTATAAGAACCCGAGAGAATGGGTGTGTATAGTACGAGTAGCCCAGGAGAATGGGTGTGTATACAACAAGTAACCCGAGAGAGCGGGTGAGGCAATGAATAAGTAACAAGGCAAGGTGAGGTATAACCCTCAAGGCCTAAGAGTAAGCAGATACAACTAACAAACCTGTTATGTTAGTTTGGAATTGTGTTCCGTGATTGGATGTAGATTCCTTGAGTAATACACATATATATTGTATTGCTATGATGCATGTGTTTTTGACTAATGAACTCCATGTATATCCGACAAAAGTAGTCGGCGTACCCCGGTTAGCACTCGTGGGTATGCGAATTTCATATGCAGCGTTAAGCTGAGCCCCTAGGGGCGATGTTTTTTATTTTACAGGTACACCGAAGATGTTACCGTTCGAGAGTAGGACGGGTCGTGGTGTTGCATGGGTAGTTAGATTTAATTACTTATGTATTGAAGGAGATGTAAGACCGAATATGTTGTCGGCATCCATTTATTGTAGACTCGGTATAGTAAAGAAATGATTGAGTATTGTATTTGTGTTGTGTACTCGTTGTTCCAGTTCATCAGACCGTTACGGTATGTAAGGAAGGGCCTGGTTAGCCATATGGGTGGCTATTGGCGTGTTTCACCCCTCGTTGTAATTAGAATTCCGCTGCGTGAGTAAGAGTAACCGGTGACAGTTTTATGAGGTAAAACGAGCTTAACGGTTGGGGTGTTACAGGAAATATTATATTTTGAATGGAATTTATAATATGTTTTTATGTTATAGGAATTATGACATTTAAATATGAGAGGTATTCATTAAAAAGAATGAATATATATATAAGGCTTACCATATAATAATAGTACTATGATACATATATATAAATGAATATGTTATGGTGTGGACAAATATAATATAGATCAATAACTATATATTACCATAATTAAGATGTTATGAGATAAAGGGAAGAGAATTATAAAACAGATATGGAATTCTAATGTTAGGAGTATACATGAAATAATAAGGATTTATATAATTCAAGGATTTTATACACGAATTATACTCCATTAAACTTGGGGAAACAAACCATAGAAAAATAAATACTATGGTGAGATGCAAATACAGATAAAGAATCATACATGCAATGTAGAAACAAACTATATGAGTACAAATATACATTAAGCTACATGCGATAACAAGTTCAACATTAAGTATTTAATGTGCAATACGAGACTACGCATGTAATGTAACGTTTTTCCAAATCTCGAGTTAAACCGGGAACCGACAAACGTTGACAGTTAATACGGGGGATTAACCGGGAGGTATTAGTGACAGCGTGGTTGATGCAGTACTTAAGACTTGCACACCATAGCCGTAGAGGCACATCAATATTAAACGACCGAGACTGCGGTATTAGACCGAGTAAAGGTCCAACCCGTCCTCTTGACATATGTCAGGAAGAGGTCAGGGTAATAGTACTAAGGAAGAACACGGGGCAGCGGAAGGCGATGATGGTCCAGCAACCCCAAGTAACGCGAAGACGGTATGAACCGCTCGCACTTGATGGGAGAACATCCCGGGAAATTTGCAATGGTACCCCACCCGCCGCAGCCCGTACCTAAAGTACTAGCTAGTGAGACAATGAAATGAGAAAACACCACGGAGATAACTCTCCTGATCGGGAAGACCCGATGTGGATGCTATGAGGATTAAGTTAGATATGGAAAATAAAACTTTAAGTTTTGATGTAATGTTTAGGACCGGGGGTCCTGGTAATAACGTGATGTTTACCGTATGAGTAGCAGATGAATATTAAACCATGGCTGAGGAGACAATCCCCGTAGGACTAATGGGGTTAGCTTGCTATAAGCAAAGCAGCCCTGTCTTACATCCAGGAAAGCACTAATTAGTGCGCTTGGGGGAAAAGAGATAGAAACGACGAGTAATAAAAAGATTTAAGAGTTATGTAACAGACTGAATGGATGACCTTTTAGAAGTCTCACCCGAAGCGAGTAACCCTATCCATGCAATACTGAAGGTGCATGATGGCCTGACGTGCATAGAGAGAGATCCCGAGAACTGTAGAAACAAGAACTCGCTAAGTTGCTATCATGAAACGCCTCGAGAGGGGAGTAAGACCCTACTACCACGATAAATTTATGGAAATGGGTGTGAGAGTGAGACTGCATTGAATTATAAAAAAAAAACTTTTTTTTTTGAAAGGAACAGAAGCCCAAATAGGGAATAGCACTGCACTGACACACCGTACAGGTGGCTCAGTCTACATGGCGCACTTGCCACTGCAAGTGCCACATTAACCAAAATATTAAATTTCAACCTGCCTTGCGCACTTGCTACTGCAAGTGCAGCGACGATAATATCCCTAAAGGACGTAGTAGTCCAAGCGGTTACCAATAAACACTAAACTTTGTGTGAGTCCGTATGCAATAAAGCAGGACATAGCCTTCTTAACGGCAGGGGTACAAAACCCTCGGGTTTGAGGTCGATAAAACCTCGGGAAGACCTAGCCGGTCTAACCATTAAACCTGAAAAGAATATACCATTCAGTTAAATATAAATAGAGGAGTAAATGAGAATAAACGGTAACTAGTGCCTACAAGCCTAACCCCAGAGCCGGTATGGACATTAAACGCCAATCAATACCGGTGGAGAGGGTCAAGTCCCCAGGACCACCATAACCATATTTAGGGAGTGCACGACACCTGTGGTGAAAACCACTACCGTTGAGCATTGCCAGAGGGCAAGATGTGAGCTATACGAGCCAAGACTTTAAATAAAACCTACCCAACAGAGTATATGAAAATAATAGACAAGTGCCGTTATGGCAAACTATTTAGAAGTTGTAAGAAAAGATTAGGCAGGTGAAAACGTGCAATAAAAGGGCTGATTTTATGCCCGCACCACATACACCGGGGGTGTTGTAAATCCATTATGCTGTTAGACTCCCGTACGGAGGGCAGTGGATATTGACTAAACAGTGAGGTTGCCTGAGGACGAAAAGTACCGTTACCTCGAAAAAGATGAAGGGAATACAAGTGGATAAGAGTAAGGATTAAACAATGAGGTGCGATAATGAACGGAACCCACTAAGTTGTGAGTATCCGATTATAATCTTAGGAGAAAATATAACAACCAACTAGAATTAAATTAATAACAAGACCAACAATCATTTAACTATTAGAATAAACATTGAGCCTGAATATTGTATGGCATAGGCCTATGGAAGGATACCCTTAGTACCACCAAGATGACCCAAAACTAGAAGAACAAAAGTGACCAATCACAAATACTGATTACTGTCAAGCTAGAAAGGGACTACCATGAGACAAGGGAAACACAAGGTGTCAACCTTTATCAGGGAGTCCGGAATACACCAGAGGGTGTAACCCAATAAATTGGGTTGAGTTTAAGAACTTAAAACTCATATCTGAAGGCGTTAACAGCCTAGGAGTGAACGGGAGAAATGGTAAGTAGTTACTGATCCCCACTCACAGATACCAGATGACGAACATGTGGAAACCAGTAGTAGGGCGATAAGTCGCAAATACCTATCTTGGAGAAGGTAAGCAAAATATACATTAATAAAGGAACCCAGAGAACCCTCTAGAGCCATTCTGACATTAAAGGTTAAGAATTGGCAGCATAGTTATTTCTACATAAATTACCGGGGCTAAGAGTACGATAACCACCAGGTACAAACACTACGAGTGCACTAAACGCAACATGGGACGACCACACTCCTAGGAGCTTGTGGGCCTGACAACTTATATTAAGATTAGTTGGGTAAGTAGTAATGTATCAGTATGGTACCCCATGTATGTAAACGAGTAGTGTGAGAACCCAGGAGGTAGTCAACTCTGTGTCTAAGTCAGTGAATGGAATCCTGACTAGGTAAACCATGAATTGACAAGAGATATCTCAGTACAACCAACAAGGTTGGAAAAGTCAAGAATAGCTTGATAATAAAACGATATAAGATCACAATCCCATAATGAATAAGTTAGAACACAAGTTTTAGAGATTTAAGTAAACAAGAAAGCTAAGGCTTATTTTATGGTAAAGGCGAGGTGAACCCACAAATGAGAAAAAAGAAATGGGGTATTTCAGGAATTTATGTAGAGCAACCTTTGTAAGATAATAGATGCCACCCAGAAAAGGGGGCACAGAAAGAATTACATATTGCGCTAAGGGCGCCGCGATGATGTCGCATTAAACAATAATAACCACATGCTCAAGCTATAAAACGTTAGTATGTTAGTACCAATTAGGGTTGAACGGAAAACGAATGCCATGCTAAAACCCACAATCGTATCGTATGTTTACAATAGACGAAGGGCAAAGCGAGCATTACAAGAGATACTCTAAACTGGAGACTGGATACTCCATACAAACCGTAATAGCGGATAACCGTCTAATCGACTGGTACATGGTGCGCAACAAGCGACCATTACAATAATTATTAACCCAATTATGTTAGTATGAATCGGAACATGCAAGATCAGATAAACCAATGGATTCCCCTAATCGAGTAGAGGGATGAACCGTACGTGTGGGTACTAAAATACCAACACACTAGGGATTCGAGTTCACACCAGCAAGAGAGGACCTATAAGATACCTATGGAATGAACTCATTCCTGAGGGAAATAACTTTGAGTCATGAGGCGCCAGTTAGTTGCGCATATCAGACTCGTTTTGACATTTAAGGGAAATTACTACAAGCACTAGGTGCTAGAGCATAGCTCGACAACCCTTATACCGAAGGTTAGTTCGGTAGGGTGACATCAACCCTTGGGAATATACCATGAACAGGTACAGAATACAGGAAGAATAAATAAAATAGATAATTGAAATGGTAAGCGTGTGTGACAAACAATACCACACAGTGAATAATTTACTCCATTCCCATAATTATGGAAGGCCGTGTAGAACACACCGTCACGTGGAGTTGAAACCGACATAAAACTACTACCTAAAAGAGGTAAACTAACCATAAAATAGTTGGGCATACTGCTTGCGGAGAGTGGGCCCATATTGCATAGGTTTGACATACCTAGCAGGTTTGGGGAAAACAAATGATGTGTTTTCATCCCCCGATCAAACCGTATATAAGTATACATACACCTAACTGAAATAAGCTATATAGCCAGAGGGGCTAAAGCCCGACCCTAGAAAAAAGAGGGGTAATGAAATGTGCAACACATTAGTGCATGAATAAGTCCACTGGAATGGAACATCTTGAACTTATTCCTCCAAGGTGATATATTCGTAGATTACGTGGGCGTAATCATTTTTAAGGGGGGTAGAGCGAGTTCGCACGCCTCAAGTATACCGTACGTAGGAGTACGTAGCGCATGGTACACATGCTGCAAACTGTGATTGTACGTAGAGTACAAGTGTTAAATATATTTTAGTTCGCATTAGTTATTGGCAAATAGGAAAGGGAGAACAGATAGAGTGTTCCTATCCTATTTTTGATTATTTATGCTAACATTGCGAACATTAAACACATAAACGCCTAACTTGTTAGCTCCGGTTGAGAGTTCAAGTAGGATTATCTGGTACCTCCAATGGGAGAGTTCGAATAGAAGGAGTAGAAAACTCCGTACTATGTGTTTAAATGCGATGAGTAAATCGGCATGAGACCGATGTGTAACCTAGTGAAAGAAAATACTCTAGGAGTTGTATGAATAATATAAGTCGAGGGAGCTTGGTACACGGTTAGGATACATGATCCTACACGCCAATGACTAGATTAATTACACTAGTTAACTATGGAACACAAGGTGGTAAATATCAAGAGGAAACAAGATTAGAAATGAATAAAACAATTGATTGATTGAAATTGACGTGGGAAGTTGAACTTGATCCTTGTCTGATCAAGCGAAACCGAACACAAATTGAGGTGAGAGATAGTTCAACACTGACGCTGACCACGTCGGGGTTGAATGACTCTCGAAACTTCCTACAAGTGGACACAGATATGAATAGAAATTGGAATTTAGGGCGTCACTCCAAGAGCCGTGGACCGTGGAGTCCTTCGTCATTAGACCGGTGTGTCTACGAGTGACATCACCTAAAGAGCCGTGGACCGCAGAGCCCTTTGTCATTAGACCGGTGTGTCTGCGGGTGATTAAGGAAATTAGGTGTACTGTCCGAGGAGCCGTGGACCGCAGTGTCCTTCGTTATTAAACCGGTGTGTCCACGGGCAGTGGACGTTGGTTAGCATGGGGTTGGGGATCGTCAAGTCCTGGTCTTCATGACTGCTTCCCTGTGAATTGCCATCATTAAAGATATGCATACACATACACGCGGAGTGGTGTAGAGGTATCCTCGCGAGATACTAGCATATGAATAGGGGTGCGTGGAGTACCCCTTGTGAGACACCTTTGAGTACTTTATTGAGTTTTGTACCTTGTCTAGTGCTGTGTACTATGAGTTTTGCACCTTGTCTAAGTGCTGTGTACTATGAGTTTTGCACCTTGTCTAGTGCTATGTATGAATGAGCTTTGCACCTTGTTTAGTGCTGTTTATGAATGAATGTGTCATGATTATCGACTATATGGAATGAGATTAATGTTGTATCAATGTGATACAAGTAGACTAGGTCTGAACGTAGTAGGATGTATTTCCCTAGTGATGACCTGTCTGTGATTACTTAGTGGGACTGGATTCCCTTGGTGAACTGATTATGAATAAGGACTTCGGGACGAAGCCTTTTTAAGGGGGGTAGACTGAAATACCCCTAACCTTTAAAAATTAATTAAATGATCTATTAATGATCTAAATGATTAATAAACATCTAAATATTATTGGGGAACAATCTAAAAGATCTCAACAAGGCAAAATGCCTTAAGATCGGTAAAGCCAAAAAATGTGCTTTAAAGCACCATAAAGATTTTATGACCTCAAATAGGATCAAAAGTGGATTCATAAGTATTATAATGAAGTAAGTAACACAACAAAACCGTTCCCAAAGAAAACTAAGCCCAGAAGCACCTTGCAACACAAAATGTGCACTAAAACCCCTTAAAGCACATTTTTGTGAAATTGCCTCTAAATTGGTTTTTAATGGGCTTAAAGGTTATAATTACCTTTAAATATGATATTATATCACATTATATCATATTAGGAATTTAATTCCAAATTTTTACAGATTTAATAATAAAATATTAATAAAACCCTAAAAGGGGGCCCGCTTGAGTCAACATTGACTAAGAATGGTCAAGAGGTCAAAGTTGACCCCTTGGACCATAAGAGATCGGCAGCCACAAGCTAAGGAGGCTCCAATTCGTCACTTGTACACACCATGGACAAGCCTCCAACATGGCTCCCTAAAACAAGGAGACCACTTTTGCCTTTTGATTAATTAATACACCATTTGACTCCATTATTGTGTCAAGCAGCCTCAAAATCGTGGAGCTCCTCCTTTCCCCTCCTTCAACCGATGCCACTCTCCATTCTTATCACCTTGGTGAGTCATTATTCAATACAAACAATAAACTAATCTAAAGTAGCATTTTGAATTATTAAGTCTCATCTCCAATCATTCTCTTACCCTAGCTCATTCCAGCCAAGCTCACTCACCTTCCAAACTCTCCTAACTGTGACTCTGAGTTAGGAAGGTAAATTCATCTTCTAAGCTTCTAAGGTAATTTTAAGGCTTGTTTTTGGCTTCTTTTTTCAGCATCTCTTCACCATCTATGCTTAGATCTCGTGGCTCATCAACTCCTATGGCTTATTCTCAGTTTTCTAAGGTTAGATCATCAACCAAATCGGCTGAAGCAAGTTAAGAGACCAAAGTTTCTTCTCAAATCTCATTTTAAAAGGTAAAAACATACCTTAAGCTTCTCTACTCTTCATCCGATTTTCTTCCTCTGATTTCTATGAGTTTATACACTCATAATCTTCATATTTACATGTTCAATCAGTTGGTTAGCCATTTGGAGCAAGGGTGGCCGAGATCCAAAGGAAATACCCTTCTTTAAGGCATTTTTCCAAGGTAAAACCTAATAACAAGGCAGCTTGTTGTTGTCTAGCTATTTCCTATGTCTATGATGAATCTAACACCTTGTGGTGTGTCTAAAACAGGCCGAATCCCTCTTGAACTTCTCTTGCATTTTTAAGGTGATTTTTGCCTTAAATCTTACATTATTTGTTCCTTATGGTTAAGCTCAAGCTTGGAGTATAACCATATCTTGTTTTGGTGTATTAAACATGTCTAAATGTGGTGAATTTTCCTTCAAGTGGCCGAGTTCATACAAGGGCAAATCAAGGTATAAACACCTTAAAACTTATGATTTTATAATTTCTAAGCATATATATTAATATTGCCGAGAGTGAAATTATAAATATGGGTTATATTGACCTAGAAATGGAAAAAATGACTAAGATAAATTAAGCTAGTCATTTAAGAGATTTAATTAACATAATGGTCAAATTATGACATTATGTGGAAAAATAATTAAATTGAAGTGAGGCCGTGAGCATATACTATATTTTGAGACATTTAATGCGTAATTTATTTTGCAAGTTCAAGGTTGTAATAAGGCCATGTCATTAGGCCATTTTAATTTAAGTTTATAAGCTTATTTAGTTAGATTTATGCTTATATAATTAAATTGGGGTCAAACGGTAATTACTAACAAAATATTAGGCCGTGGGCTTAATTTAGAGAAATTTAGAGTTTTTAAATGAATTTAATAAAAATTATAACATTTTATAAAGTTTTGTGTCAAAATTGTAAAAATAGAAAAGTATAGGTGAAGTCTTGTAATTACCGAAAAGTTTGGGTCCAATTTGGTATTAGAAGTCAAAGTTGACTATATAGGAGACTTTGACCAAGTTGGTGAATTTAAGGAATTAAAAATACTATCTTATAATAAGATAGTTATTAAATTGTAAAAGATTTATAAGTCTTCGGGTGATATTGTGATTTCCGAAAACTTGGGGTACTAAATGGAGTTTAGTACAAACCTTGGGTTATTAGGAATTTTTAGAAGTTAATTTGGTTAAATTTGGAATTTATATGAATTATATGAGTATAATATAAGATATTTCATAAAATCGTTACAAATGGGTAACATATGTGGTAAAACCGAGATTTAGAGAAAGTATAAGGTTAATAATGATATTTATAACCTTTTGGTATAGTTTGGTAATTTTTGGAATTATATATGAAGTTTTATGAAGATATAAGTATAATATATAGTTTTGGTGATATTAGAAACTATATGTTATTAAATGGGGTTATTTGGTGAGTATAAGAAGTTAAGTGGTGGAAATTAAATTTAAATAGACTATGGGGTCTGTTCGGTTATTTTGAGAAAATATAACCATGGGTTATAATTATATTAAGGAATAAGGATTATAATATAAGGTATATACTTTAAGTATAACAAGGAAATATGATTTGGGGTTGATTTGTAAATTATGGAAGTTTGGTGGGAAATAATTAATACCGAGAGTTTTAAGTGTTGTATGGTATTTTATAACAATATATAACTATAGGTTATAATTGTTTTAATGACATAAATGTCAAAATACATGTTATATAACTATAATATAACATTATGTAAAATATGTGGTGGATTTTGTAAATACTTAAGAAAGGTAGGTGCTGTTCGGAAATATTAATATTTTTGAATGGAATTTATAATATGGTTTTTAATGTTATAGGAATTATGACATTTATAATATGAGAGGTATTCATTAAAAAGAATGAATATATATTATAAGGCTTACCATATAATAAATAGTCCTATGATACATATATATAAATGAATATATGTTATGGTGTGGACAAATATAATATAGTTCAATAACTATATATTACCATAATTAAGATGTTATGAGATAAAGGGAAGAGAATTATAAACATTAGATATGGAATTCTAATGTTAGGAGTATACATGAAATAATAAGGATTTATATAATTCAAGGTATTTTATACACGAATTATACTCCATTAAACTTGGGGAAACAAACCTTAGAAAAATAAATACTATGGTGAGATGCATAATACATGATAAAGAATCATACATGCAATGTAGAAACAAACTATATGATGTACAAATATACATTAAGCTACATGCGATAACATGTTCAACATTAAGTATATTAATGTGCAATACGAGACTACGCATGTAATGTAACGTTTTTCCAAATCTCGAGTTAAACCGGGAACCCGACAAACGTTGACAGTTAATAACGGGGGATTAACCGGGAGGTATTAGTGACGGTACGGGGTACCGTAGAGTTATGATTGCTATACAGGATGCTAATCAGTAGCGTTATGTATTGTTTAGACTGTTAGAGACGACACAAGGGGCGTAGGATCTTGCTGATTCATACTCCACCGTAATACAATCCGGGTGAACGATATGTTATTTATGTGGCTGATTGTCTCTGAGGATTTCCTCAGTTCAGACATTGTGTGAAAATCTGTGATAAGATTGAATGTCTGCTTGTGTGAATTAATATGCTTGAGTTGTATATTAATGCTGCTTATTATTATTACTGTTGCACAATAACAGTACAGTTCGTATATATGAACATATTATAAAACGAACTAGCGGCAATGATGCTATCTTATATGTGTAATATAAGGAACGTAAGAAAAACGTTGTAGCATTAAGATAATAAGATATATATATTATCTGAGACTTATATACGGAGCATTGGCCTCTTTAACGCCGCTCTCGTATCTAACACTAGATCCCGAGTCGACATACTCAGGATTGGACTAACGACCTTAGTCTGCTGTGTTAGGAAAAATAATAAAACAAATGCGATGGTATAGGTTAGTTTATCAAGAGGATGTGGCTCTTGCTGTGAACTGTGATCCATTAACGATACTAGGGTACCGTATGGTAACCGTAAGTATCTGGATAAATTTCCAACGGACTACAGATGGTTCGTCGGTCGGAGACTCTACCGCTGGAGTGGCTACTGCCGTGTGTGACCCGCCATAGGTGATGGGTAACTTAGAGACACGTCGTTCTAACGAGACGTTGTCATCAGGCATGACTGAACAATTACGAACGACTATATTGGCTCGTACATTAGGCGAACATTATTCGGGCTTGTATGCCAAAGCCGGGAATTTATACTTGTTTATAGTTCTCGTTGCTTTTCGCTTTGTTGTCCATTGGTTATGCTTTGTGGTTATGTGGGGTATGTTGGTGGTGTTGATTAAATGAGTCGTTGTACTCATATGTGTGTTGTGAATTGGATTAATTGAATAATTGTACTTATATCTATGTTGTGAACTGGATGAGTCGAGTCGCTGTGCTCGTGTGTGGATTATTGTGGATTGTTCGGTCGAGCGAGTCGACGTACTCAACTATGAACTTTCAGGTGTTTGTTGGAGTGGAGTCTCTGTACTCATATAAGCGTTGTAACGCTTTCAGTGGTATATTACGATGCGATGCGTGAAGCCGGGGGCTTGTTTACTATTTTGAGTTCACTGCAATATATGTTGTTGCTTTACAGTTTTTATATAAAACTACCTGCATGAAAATGAATTGCATGCTCTCGACCAATTAACTGAGGGTCTGAGGGGGCATAACAGTCATGTGGTAACATACTCAGCAGGGGCTGATTCCATACCACAAACAAACATTTTTGTAGGTATGCAGCTTCCGGTGCCGGCAAAGAGAGTGACGCGCTGGGTAGTTTGATTACAGTTGTTTAGATATGCACTGTTGTATCTTGATACGAACCTAGAAACGTGTATAGGATTTGGATACTTAGAATGCTCACTGTGAATGTATTTTATATTGGTTTGGGAAGTTTAGATCTATCTCTTATTGTCACTGTGGGAAATTGTTTCATATTTAAGATTATATCAGTAAGCACGTTATTACTCGTATGGGCGAGTAAGAACGGTGACACCAGTAGTACAATTGTTGAGATTACCGCTGCGATTACATTGTTAATTAAGTTGATTAGGAGCCGAATAGAGTAGGGGTGTTACAGTGACAGTACTGTAATGATTAATGAATAGTGGTATTAATATTACCCGGTATTGCATGTTTATAACAGCGTACGGGAAGGAACTACTGAACAGGAATTTGTCAAGCTAGTAGTTACTTGGTGAACGGTATGTTAATTGTGTGGTCGGAATGTCCTAAGGATTTTCCTATGGTCCAGACGTTGTGTGTTTAAATTGTTAAGAGCGATATCTGTGATTTTATGTATATGATATTGTATACTGTATTGCTCGACATCACTGCGTTTTATTTTTACGCGAACGTCTTATGACTGGAAGTTTATACATCTAAACTGGAACAAGACTAACTGACCTTTAGGTATTATTGAACCTAACTGATTGTCAACTGTTATAGTCTTATCCCAAGGATTGGTTATTATGTCACTGTCAAAAAGGGCTAACTTATAAAGAGAGGAATCCAGACTGTTTCGACTTTCTGGTTGCGCATCGTGATCACTACGATAGACTTCAATGGGGAGTCACTCAAGGGATTCCATCAGTCACATTCGAGGATGGCGGAGGGCACTGCCGTTGGTGCACAGGTTCGACCGGATCGGTCAAAATATTTATCCAGGGCCATAAGGTCAGCTGGTAACGGTTCCATTGGAAGCCAGGGGACTATCATCCATTAATAAGTTATTAAGGGTTGTCTTGACATGACGCCTGAGGTGGAAATTAATTAGAAAAGGTTAAGTGATTGGTTTAAAGGATAAGGGTCAGGTGGCCAACTAACAAGTACAGTTTAATACGCGTATCTTGTTGGTTATTGTTATGGATTATTGATGTGTGATTATTAGTTATTGCTACGGATTTTTGATGTGTGGTTCTTGGTGTTGTGTACTATTGTACATTGATGTTTACAGGTGAATTGTTATGTGATTGTCTAATGTCTACAGTTATTACTGTTATTATTGTAAACCGATATTTCATGTAAAGAATCTAATATCAAGATGGCTAAAACGACTTAAGGAATCTAGATGATTTAAGACTACATTTAGCATGCCAGCATTTCGATTGATGAGCCCTTCAATGGGTCAAACATTCCAGGTTATTGAAGAAGACTCAAGTCGGAGTGCGGGACACGGGGGTAGCTGATGTGTTTTCAACAAACACCTTTGGTTTATTTTGTATTGTATTAAGGAGGTTGATGTATTCATTTAGTTGCTCATTTAGTTGGATTTGGTTTGTAATAATTAGAGTGCTCAGTATCTGTTCATCACAGCGTGAGGAGTTGTATTGTTGGAAAGAGTAAGGATGCCTTGTTACTCACAAGGGTGAGTAACGGCGTGTAACACCAAGGTAGATAGTTTTATTTTCCGCTGCGAATTGTTATTTATTATGCTACGACTTGCGACGTTATTACAGGTTGGATTAGGAGGGGTGTTACAGTACCCCTCCCGCCACAACCCAATGAGACTAAAGCAACTGAAAAACGCAAATCCCGGATAAAGGAAAGGGGGCTAGCAAGCCCAACAAACCGCCTAAACGTCCTTGCCCTGGAGGTATAAATTCTTACTCCTTTATTGTTTACGAAATCCAATATCATACCTATCTTTAATAACCAAGAGTCGTACCAATAGGAACCGCTATTGTAAACGGTGTGGAAAGGATCACCCTGAAGTCGACTGTGGTGGTCGGAAGGTGGTGTGCCGATTTTGTGAGAAGAAGGGCCACCGAGACTACGAATGCTACAGTAACCCAGAGTAGATCCTGCGCTCCCCCTAGTGGCAACCAAACCACTCCATCTGTTGGCTCGAAAGCGCCATAGAGACCCACACCTCCAAAGAGTAAGAATTCCGTTCCTTTTCAATTTATTAATTACTACCTTACCTTTTCCCTGTAACAAATCAAAGAAGTGTTTACTCAGGCACCATATAGCCCGGGGCGCCACTACTACTGCAAGCATTGTGGTAGAGACCATCCAGGGTCGATTGTAGTGGGCACAAGGTCGAGTGTCGGTACTGTAAGAAAAGGGACACAGAGACTTTGAGTGCAAGAGTAACCCGGAGGGCAGAAATTACAAGCCACCGCGGACCACCCAGAGCACCCCGAGTGGATTGGGAGCACCTTGAGTTCCTCGAGACCCTCGCCGCATGCATAAAACTTTTGTCTATTACTATACGGTGTTTTTAGAACCAAGCTTAAGTGAAAATGTTGTGCCTTGTAAGTATCCTTTTACTAGTTCACTCACTTTTGATGTAATCAAATTCCCAGCCTGGTTATGTGTACACACTACTGTACCACTAAAACCTTGTTGTGGCCACATGTACGAACTGACATGTTCAGATGTTTACATTACCATGAACCCGTATGAGATAGAACGTAGACATTCCGATAACAGCGTTGCCAAAGAGACCTTTCAAATCTTCTCGAATCCCAAATAATCCTAATACTAACTTCTATGATCAGATTCACCTAAACCACGCTTGAACAAATAAAGTGCTGGTAAATAAACAGTTCCTTAACCGAAATTCAACTTGCATGGCGCACTGGCAACGGCAAGCGCTAAGTTTAACATTTACTAATAATTTCGTCTACCCCGCGCATTTGCTACAGCAAGTGCTGCAAAACTACGATTGTAGTTGCAAATTACTACTATCGTTGCAAACGAATCCTGTAAACCATGTAGACCAGTGGTACAACACCATGGCTACCAGTAACCACCAAACATTTGTACGACTCAAATACAACGACAAACTACAATGTATCACTTCAAATTACGAAACTTTTAAGATACGAGACCTACGACCTCAGAAGGACCCGATGAGACCAACCAATATGAAAAAAGGGGCACAAACCAGCCCATAACAAACTGCATCCAATAAACCAGAATAAATTAAATGAAATCGGCTTATGAGCCAAACAACATAACCTATTTGTTAAAACTACTTAATGGCTGAAATGGATGTGGGAGGTGAAACTTGATTCCCAGGGTCAAGGGAAACCAATCACAAATTGGGGTGGAGGGATAGTTCGACACTGGTGCTGATCACATCATAGTCCGATGATTCCTGAGATTCTTCACAAGTTGCCACAATTAATTACATTGAAAATAAATAAAACCGAAGTATACTAGCTACAAACAGCTACACACACAACATCTGATAATAAGACATCAAATAAACATACTCGTGAGTGACAACTCACTACTAAATATACTAAATTATATATATATAGGATTGTGGTGGAAACATAATCATTTAACGTTCAAGTCCAATACTGCCCCTATAACAGCTTATGTCAATAAATGGATACGAATATTATCACCCCAGGGCACTACCATTACCAAGGAGTGCCAGGAACGATTATGAACGAACAAATGTCGAGACTAAGTTCTACATATATTATTATCGATCATACTGATCAGTAAATGAGTTCTAAGTAAAAGGATGGCTACCGCCATTGGCGTACTGCCACGCAAAAGTGATAAGTATTAGTACGTGCTAAAGACATGTCGTCTACTACTGTGACGATTGTCAGTGGTGAATGAATGTGTGAATTAAAACAATGGCAAATAGCCTAAACAAAAAATGATACAAGACGCCCAAACTAAATGCTAATAACTCAAATTAAAGTAAGTACCTAATGTACTAATTAAAAGGGCATGAGCCCAGGAGGACGGGAACACCACCTCCGATTACCTTTCAATACGTGTTACTAAGATAACAAAAAAAAAACTGTTTAACACCAGGCTACCATAAGGACTTCCATAAAGGAAGGATACACATATCCTCGCCATGGAGTCCGCTACTACGCTAAAGCATATGACCCAGAAATATAATGAAGTGAGTGAGCTATGGTACATACCATAAGCAACATAAATAACATGATAATTAGTTAACAGGCGCCAAACGCACATGGAATCTGAATAACAACAGTTAGACCCAGTATATAAGTAGCTCCAATAAAGAAATCTCTAATCACTAAATAATAACAAACTTACCAATACGAGGAGTCTTGGACTCTCTTAAAAATACCAACAATACTCAACAACAAAGAAGAGAAAAACCATCTCCTATTGTTACAGTGCGAACCTCACCTTTAGGATAAATATAACGAACATCTACCAATACAAATACACGAACCCATACCCATTGGGCAGGAAACCCTAGGAACCGAACATTCCCCGGGGATCCCCAATACCAAGAGGAACGGAGATTGACAACAGAATACTTCACGAACGTGTGACAGACACTACGAGTTTATAAACTAGTTATGGGAGAACCACACTCCATGGGAACTTGTGGGCTCGACAGACTTATTCATAAGTTAGTCGAGTAAGTAGTAATGTATCTGTACGGTACCTCATACACGTAGACAAGTGGTGAAAGGAACACAGAGGTAGTCAACTCCACACGAAGGTCAGAGATGTAAACCCAGATCAGTACAAATAACCACCCAGAACAAATTAACGAGTAAAACCCCAGGTTAACTAACGAAATTAATGGAACCAACAACCTTGAATATAATGTGACGAAGCCATAACTCCGCAAGAAATGGCTAAAACACAGCATCTCTAAAAGAAACCTCTCGAAAGTGGAGAATGTTAATAGTCAACTTAACGACAAGCAAGAAGAAACCACTAAATGATTACAAACATTACCTGTAAAAAGGGGAAATGAAATACCCCAAACAAATAAAACATGGATTAAACATCTAATCACATTGATTAAGGCCTAAACATGCCTTAAAAGTCAACTGAGAACAACAGTGGTCAACACAAAGAAAGGTGTTGCACCCTTCGACTGATCAGGGTAAATAAATACCCAAATGAACTTCTTAGGACCTAAGATTTTGTCCTAAGCTCATTAACACATTACTAAACATATTACAATTGTTGGGCAACACTCCAACACAATGAACAAGCACTTTCATGCTTCAAGGTCAAGTAGAGCAAAATTATGCTCTAAGAAAACCTTAAAGGTCTAATGACCTAAAATGATATAAAATTGGATTCCATGATCAAATATCATGTAAGGAACACAAAAAACCGTTCTCAAAGAAAACCAAGCTCAGAAACACCTTGCACACAAATGTGCACTAAAACACCTTAAAGCACGTTTTTGTGAAATTGCCTTCTAAATTGGTTTTTAATGGGCTTAAAGGTCATAATTACCTTTAAATATGATAATTTATCATATTATAACATATTAGGAATTTAATTCCAGAAATTTACAAATTTTTACAAATTTAATATTAAAATATTAATAAACCCTAAAAGGGTGCCCGTTTGAGTCAACATTGAATAAGAATGGTCAAGAGGTCAAATTGACCCCTTGGACCACATGGAATCGGCAGCCACAAGCAAGAGGAGGTTGAATTAGCCACTTGCACATACAAGGGACAAGTCTCCGACACCACTCCTTAAATTAAGGAGATTACCTTTTACCTTTCTAATATATGGACTAAACAATACACTCTTGCTCCATGATTGATTCAATCAGCCTCCAAAACCGTGTGAGCCAGCCCTTTCCCCTCCATTAACTGATGCCTTATCCCCTTGGATGAGTCATTAGCCATTACAAAACATAAACTAATCAACAGTTGCTTTTTCAATTATTAAGCCTCATTTCAATCATTCTCTGGCCTCTAGCTCCATCCCAGCCGAGCTCCTTCAGTTTCCAGACCCTCTCAAGCTGTGTTCTTGAGTTAGGAAGACAACTCCATCTCTTAAGCTCCTAAGGTAATGGTTTAAGGCTTATATTAGCTCTTTTTCTTCATCTCTTCACTACCTACACTTAGATCTCGTGGCTTATCACTTCCTATGGCTTATTCTCAGTGTTTTAAGGTTAGAACACCAACCAATTTTGGCTGAAGCAAGTATAGGGACCAAGGTTTCCCAAATTTGCATTTTAAGGTAAAAACATACCTTAAGCTTCTCTACTCTTCATCTGATTTTCTTCCTTTGATTTTTATGAGTCTATACACTCATAATCTTCATATTTACATGTTCATTCAGTTGATTAGCCTTTTGGAGCAAGGGTGGCCGAGATCTAAAGGAAATACCCTTCTTTAAGGCATTTTTCCAAGGTAAAACCTAATACCAAGGCAGCTTGTTGTTGTCTAGCTATTCCCTATGTCTATATGGTGAATTTAACACCTTGTGTTGTGTTTTATTCAGGCCGAATTCCTCTTGAAGTTCCCTTGCATTTTTAAGGTGATTTTTGCCTTAAATCTTACATTAATTGTTCCTTATGGTTAAGCTCAAGCTTGGAGTATAACCATATCTTATTTTGGCGTGTTAAACATGTCTAAATGATGTGGTGAATTTTCTTTCAAGTGGCCAAGTTCGTACAAGGAGAAATCAAGGTATAAACACCTTAAAACTTATGATTTTATGAATTCTTAGCATATATATTAATTATGCCGAGAGTGGACTTAAACATATGGGTTATATTAACCTAAAAATGGAAAAAAATGACTAAGATAAATTAAGCTAGTCATTTAAGAGATTTAATTAACATAATGGTCAAATTATGACATTATGTGGAAAAATATTTAAGGTACATGAAATACCCCAAACCTTGGTATGTTGTGTAAATGTTAAACTATGGTATTTAAAGGCTAAAAAGTGCCTTAGAAACGTAAATGAATCATTTAAACCATGGTAAACACAATTAAACACTAAGACACGGTATGAGCAAAAACATGCTCTAAGCCATGAGTGAACTTGGTTAGGACCCAAAGAGCCTACCAAGACTTGATAATGTTTAATTATGACTTTATAAGGCTAATTAAGTCCTTAGGAACTTTGGTAGACAATGAAACCAAACAAACACAAATGAATACCTTAAGGTCAATAAGAGCAAAAATGTGCTCTAAGCTTGGGATAAATGTGTATAAGACCTAATGGTCATACCTATGCCTCTTTTATGTTAATGAACATATTAAATCATTTACTAAAGAAAACCAAGCTTGAAAACAAGTTAAAACACAAAATGTGCTTTAAGAAGTCTTAAAGCACGTTTTTGAAAAATTGTCTTGTAAATAAGTTTTGAATGGCTAAATGTCCATCATTACTCTTTAATTAACATGTGTACTATATAGTATCACATTTGGGTGGCTATATCAATGGGAAATCAAAAATTTCACTTCTATGTGCCTTGTTATTGGTGAATAGTGATTTTTATAACTAGTTTGTAACATATAATGTTATAAGTGATTAAGTTGGTCAACAAAGACCAAAACACCCTTCTACTAATAAGGGGGCCGGTTTTTGGTAGTAATGAGTCACCAAACATGTTAACATGTTAAGTAAATAAAGGTGACTCATAGGTTACTATTTGCTTTAAGTTATAAATATCCTTAAAAGCAAAATCTATCTTCATTCTTCCTTCTCTTCTCATTTCACACGGTCCCATTCTCCTTCTTCCTCTCTTCTTCTTGTTCTCTCTCGGTGATGCTACTACCACCATGGAAGTTCCAACTTTGAACACATGTAAAATCTTACTCACTTGTTCAAATCAAAAACAAACACCACCATTCTCTTAGTTAAGCCAAGCTCTACAATCTTGTCTCTTCAAAACTTCAAAACCTCCATTTCGGTGCCAAGAGAACCACCATGGGAGGAGCTTGAGCTTACCTTTTCACATATTCATGTTCTCCTTTGCTTCAAGGTAAGGAAACTCAAGAAAATCCATGTTTCCTTCATGTTTTGTCATAACCGAAAATGCACCTTGTAATGGTGTCTTCTCTTGTCTTGTTTTAGCTTCATTTGAATCTTCCAAGGGCTAGGAGGAGTCCTCTCTTGATATATATTCAAGCTCTCTTTCCATTCCAAGGTGAAACAATCATGTTAATACCTTAAGATATATATGTAACTAGGGTTTACAATGAGATAAAGCTTAAAGCTTATATACTCATTTCAATGTTGGTATATTGTTTAGTTTTTGGCAAGGAACCAAATGCCCTACCGGTTTTGTAAGGAAACAAGAAAGAAATTTGTGAGGAAAAGAGGTAAACAAGCTATCTCAATGTGGTTTAATGCCTTAGGAGAAACGAGCTTATATTGCTTATTAAAATGATCTAAGGAGCCAATGGTGAATGAGCTAGTAAAATGCTCTCAAGGAGTTTATTAAAGGAATATGTATTGTTGGGTGTATTTGCAGGTCAAAGGCATTATTATGTGGGAAATTCAGTGTTTAAGGTTTATGCAATTTAAGGGCCTAAGAGCCATGCATTTAAGGGCCTAAGAGCCATGCATTTAAGGGCCTAAGTGCCAAGCAATTTAAGTTATGCACTATATTGTGATGTAGTGCTTAATGTGTGAAGTTTGTGTATAAAATGTGTTTGATGGATTTTAGGTGTTTGAATGAATTAAGGTGAAAACCTAAGTGTTTGGATGTGGGTATATACTAGAGAAGCTATGGCCAAATTTGGGAAATGTGTAAGAAGTTCTAAGTATTGTAAGTGAGTTTTGGTGAACTAGGAAGGATTAAAGGTGAATGAATGTTTACTTGAGAAGAAACATGTATTAAAGTGATTAAGAGTGATGCAAGGATTTAGGCATTATCTTGGAAGTTCTAGGAATTCCATTTGTGTTTTGTGAATGTATTAAAGTCTTGGAGAAGTTGTTTAAGGTTTAGGTAAGGTTGGTGTTTAAAGAATGAATGATGTTAGGTAAGGTTTTGAGTAAGGAGTTTTAAGAAGTTGTGAAAAGGAGATTTAGTTAGTAAGAAAAGAAGTTGAGAGGTGATAAGGTGTAGAGGAAACACCTTGGTATTGTGGTCATTATAGGTGAAATGCCACCTAGAAATCATAAGGGGGAAACATTGTAAGTGCTAGGAATTTTGTGGAGATATAAGTAAAGGTTTGGAATTAGGAAAAATAGTTTTGTGAGTGTTTAAGGATATCTTAAGGGTGTGTTTGAAGTGCCAAATGATGTTAGAACACATTAAGAGGTCTTAGGAGAAGTTTGGTGAAGATTGGCAAAGTTTGGGTAAGTATAGGAGGCGACCGACCCAGGGGCCGACCCAGTTTTTGGGTCGGTCGAGCCTCTGTAAGATGTTGGGAAATGTTCGGTAATGGACCGACCCAGAAGGTTGGGTCGGACATGGGTCGGTCGGTCAAGTTTCAAAGGAAGGAAAATGTTCGCACATGGACCGACCCAGATGTGGGTCGGTCGGTGGGTCGGTCGGACCAAAAACATGGTTTAAGGTTATGAAATGTTATGTGATGATGGGGATTGGTAGGTAATGATGTTATAAGGATGTTAAGGACATGTTAGGTGAGTTTTAATGACAATAAAGTGGGCTAAAGGTTGTATTAAGATGCGAGAGTAAAACGTGTTAAAAATGTAAAGTTATTTAACCAAGTTAACGGGGAAAGTTATAAGCATTAGACCTTAAAACAAACATGTTACCCCAATGTTAATGAAAACACATGTGATGTTAACAGTTGTTCGAGAATTTGCTCGAGGAACATAAGTGGACGTGGTAAAGTGGACCCCGGTGACAGGTATGGTTTTCTTGCAACCTGTGTCCTAACGGATTACACCGGCTGTATGCCAATATGTTTCCTTGAGTGTTTGCCACCTTGTAAGATTAAAACATGTAATGAGTTTATAGTAATTCATTTATGTGGCGAATTTGGTATCCGATGCCGTTTAACCTCAAATATGTGTTAGACCTTAGCTAACTAAAACTAGGAACACATGAGTGATCGGTATTCGGAGTTGACGGCCCAAACCTTGGGAACGTGCTAACCACGGCTATGTGTGAGTTAGTTGGACATTGTTGTGTATGCCAGCAGTGTGTGAACCTCCCTTGTGTGCTTAACTCGGTTATGATACCGTATGGTGTGGATGTGGTAGGCTCCATAATGGATCCCTAACTACTTACTTATTATGTATATGTACTAATGGGGGGAGAGGAGTCCGGTCTGTTCCGGCCACGCGTGTGAGGATGGGGGTCGTGCCATTATAGGTTCGTCCCTCTGTGTATGTTATGGTTGTTTTCCCATTGGGTTTCCAACTTTCCCCTTTAGCTTAACCAAAGCTATATTACTGACTCACGTCGGGCCATGGGGCATACTAATGGTTATGTTATTTCGGTGTGCTTGGGATTACTATATCCGACACACCTTGGTATAAGTTACCGTTCTATATAACCGGACGGTAACGAGGATGGTAACGAGCTTAACATGGGGTTGGCAAAAATCCCTAGGCTCACATGGTAAGCTAACTATGGTGGAAGGTTCCTTGTGAGAACCGATTTTATGGTGTTATGTAATGTTATAATGCTATGCAAATTCCCTTGCTATGCTATGACATATGTATATATATTGGAGGTTTTAAATGAATGCAATGTTGTCATATGTATGTCGAAACAAGAAAGGTTGTTATGTTTTGTTATGTGTGGAATGAGTTATGTGGTAGGATATGGAATGTGTGGATCATGGAAATGAATCCCAGCTTGCGACAAAAGGCATTTGAGGATACCCGATTAATGGGTACATGCCGTTCGTTAAGGAGTAGCTCCATTCTAGAGGAGAGCCACTCTAGGGTTTAAGGAATCATTGGATGGTTGGTTAAGTGTGGATGTGTTGGTTATAGGTTGAGCCCATTGAGGCGAAATATTATGTAGTATGGTTATGGCTTGTATGCATGATTTAAATATAATCAACTGCATGCTAAGACGACAATTAGTTGTGCGTGGCCCGGTAGCATTGGGCTGCGGGATTACCATACCAGCAAAGGTGCTGAGCCCCTTGGGGGCCACCCTTTCTCTTCTTTTCCTGTTTCAGGTACGGAGAGCTGGAAGCCGTTCGAGAGTAGGACGGGGCAGATGTTATACATGGGTAGCCATTTAAATGGCATGAATATGATAGGCGTAGTAAGACCGAAATTGTTATCGGCAGTAGTTGTAAATACTCGGTACAGGGGAAGTGTATGAATATAATAAATGTTGAAGATGGAATGAGTATTGTATTGTGTAGTTGCTCGGGAATCTAGTCCATCAGACCGATACAAATGTACATGTATTAGCCTTGTTAGCCACGTGGGTGGTTAACGGCGTGTAACACCATTGGAATAAGTAATGTGATGAGTTGAGTTTCCGCTGCAGATTGTTATTATGTGTTGGTTGTTGGATGGGGTGTTACAAAAAGTGGTATCAGAGCGAAGTATCGCTTTGATGACTGAGTTACCGAGCTTAGGGAATACCGAGTTAGGATTTAAGTACTTTGGGTTAAGGGTTGAGTGATAGCGTGTGAGATACGCTAGATAGGAACTACCAGTGAATACTGAAAACCTACAGTATCCTTCCCGCCCTCCACAATCCCTGTTATATAACTTGGGAAACAACGCCAGAGAGATGGGAGTCCACTCTCATACTCGGGAATACCCGATCTGGCTGTTACTAAATACCTTTAAGGTACGGAGAACCTGCCATACGGTAGATCCCGAAAATTGGGAATCCCGGAGGCGGTCTCCACCTAAATGATTTAACCGCACTTAATAGCGAAGAATGAAGAATTTCATGTATGAGAGAATAGAATTTCCAGCAACCTGGGTCGACATGCGAGCAGTCGAGGATAACCAGCTTGCAACGCACCTACCGTGCAACAGGCAAGAAATGGATTAATGACACCCGAGACAAGTGTCTACGGAACCACAGTTGATAAATAAAACACCAACGGTATACCAACCGACAAGGGAACTACAACGTAGTGCCCAAATACGTGGAACGGGATGCAAAGAGAATACAAACTAAGAAAAAGGGGTCTCCCAGAATGGGAAACACCCTAGTTAATGAATACACGTGGAAACAGTGAGAAGTCACCTAGAGGAGTATTTATCAAGGCAGTAAGATCAGTGAGGGCCAACAAGGCCACTGATGACAATAAGGGTTAAAACAATACCACAACCGGTATGTGTTGAACTGATAGCCAGTTAGCATGGCGCACTTGCCGTAGCAAGTGCTGCTATAACAGGGTATATTCGGAAAACTTATAGCCACTACAAAGTACTTGGAAAAGTACCATGGAGTTAAATGTGATCGTCATAACAGTGGAAGGGCCTGTTAGCCTAACCTCTGTAATTGGAAGTACACCAGTCAGCAAGAAGCTAGACTTGGTTAAGGTAAGAAGATGTTGTAAAACCATGAAAATTTTCTTTCAAACCTAAATTTTCACAAACCCTTTTCTTTTCAAACCAGATTTTCTTTCAAACCAACACTTCTTCCCAACCTTCTTTACATCAAACCAGTAAAACCAAGGGCAATTGGCAAGGATACAACAGTGGATGACCTTCCCTCGATTAAGTTCGGGAAGTAAGGAATGAATATTGTCACGGGACAATATAAGGGAGTTGACAACAGAATACTTCACCTAGGCGTGTGACGGACACTACAAGTGTACCAACTGTGTTGTGGGACGACCGCACTCCGATAGGAGCATGTGGCCCGACAGACCTACTTATAGGTTAGTTGGGTAAGTAGTAATGTATCAGTATGATACCCCATATATGTATACGAGTAGAGTCCGAAACACGGGAGGTAGTCGACTCCGTCTACGGTCAGCAGTATGAATTAAACAAGAGCTAAGGATTACAAGGAATAGTTGAAGTTAAGGAAACTCAGTTAAGTTAACGAGACTAAAGGAATTAGTGAATTCCTTTCAAGGAAATGTTTAAGAGTCAGGAGGTGCGAAGTGCACTAACTGAATGTAAAGACAGCTTATATGACTTAAGGCCCCAGGGATAAACATGATAGCTGGAAAGTGGGGAAAGGCAGATGCCTAATGTGGACACATTAATGAGCAATGGACGGGATGAAGATCCCAGAACGAGTATCTGCACTATCAGGAAATGTTGATCTTCACAGAAGAAGATAGTAACCGGATAAGAACGCAAAAAGGCGTGGCTAACTAGATGTACCAATAATTGTGAACCAGATGTAAAGGCATAACTTAACGACACCCAGAGAAATCCTTGAAGGGTGTGCGCATCAACAATTGTTGAACGAAATACATGACAGAAACACAAGGGTTGAAATTAACACCCAGATTAGACATAAGTTGTCAGGAGACGGACTGACAAACCTAAGGGGCATCCCATGAAAGGAAACGGAATACAACGACCTTGTCATGGATGCCAATACAACCTCTAACCAGGTAATTTGTACAAGAGAAGTACATGTGTGGGACAGCCTACAATGAGCCCAGCTCAAGGCAAATAAGGCTATAAGCCATAATCAAGATATGTTATATAAATTCGAATGATGGTAGAAGTTTATGTGGTATAAGTGAATAGAGTGGTAAACGAACCACTGCATTAAGAGTGGGATACCTCTCGATATTGTGAGACCGCAGAGCGGTAGTTATGTGAATCAAGTTCAAGAGATATTGGAGGACGGACCACGTTGTTTTACCCCAGGATGATTTGAATACGAAAGGAAATGTTTGTACCAGTTGTGTAGACAGGAAGTGTGATAGTTGATAGCAATCACCATAGGTGTGTGAAGCTAAATGTGTAGCGAACACGCTCAAGGGAAAGATAAGATATATCCGAATCAGCCAAATACCAGATAAACCTAGCTTAATAGCAGAAGCTAATATAATAGCGGATACAGTAAAGTTGATGCTATATAATGAGTAAGGATACGGTGCGCAATAAGCGACCGTTGTGTGAGTATTGTTAATGATAAAATGGTGAGTAAGCAGAGTTGTGAGTTACCCCAGTGGAGGTACAACATTAAGCGATAGCAAACGAACCGAGCAGTAAGCCGGTGGCAAGTGTTAAATGATAAGGATTTCAGTGAAAATTCCTATCGCAATCGCATAAGAGAGTTGCTGTCAAGGGTTTACGCCTCTGCACTCTGTATGACTGAGTGTTTTGGTATTGCTCTTGCACAGTAATGATCGAGTGGATAGCTAGGAATCAGAAGCATGGTATTATGGAGGGATAATGCTATAATGGCCAATGCATAGGTAATGCAAGGCCGCAGGAATGAAAGAATACATGTACAAAACCAAAGGTGGAGACATGATTAACAGTAAATAACTACAGTATGAGATATACCCCAGTGTGGGAAATAACTGAGAGGGCACTAACGTTAGGTAGTAGCTCAAACTCGACCGACATAGTCGGTAGAAGTAAGTCAATCATTGTGAATTACATAGTAGTTTATGCTGTAAGCTACTGGGGAAATGGATGGAAAATTGTGAAACTCACGAATTCGCTCAGGTAAGAGATACCATGCGTTCGGTTGAGAACCCATTGTTCCCAAGATAAGGGCAATACATTGGAGATGTACAATACAGTAACAGTAACGAATGGAGCAAACTAGCTCTATAATTATCAGGGTTGCGCAACAGAGCCAGGAGCCCATGCGTCAGGTACCGGGTATACATTGTGAATATGAATGAATGACTAGTTATCAATACCTAAAGCCTCACAGGCCAGGACCGAAACCGGTTATGAGTTACAACTCCAATGCGAATTCTTGGTTTAGGAACTAAACCGCGAATATGGTTAAGATCCTCTAATCAAATCCATTGTGTATAGACCGCGTGGAAGTTAAAACACTTCACGACGGCAGAACGTTTTAAGCTAATGCTCAGTGATGATTACGTGGGCGTAATCCCTTTTAAGGGGGGTAGAGCGCAAAACCACTTAGTGTGTTTTACCGTACAAGTGTACGCGAACTAGGTGTGCATAGCACAAAATGATTGTTATGATGGTTGGCGCGTGTGTTTATAAACATACGCATTTATTTGTGGTTAAATTGTGGTAATTGCGCACAGAAGATGCGAATACCATTGTGGGAAGTTGTTAGTACAAGTGGAAGGGAGTAAAGAAACTCCCGGGGAACTAAAACCCCGACGGTGCATAAATGTAAACCATGTATTGTATTTTGATAAAAATATGTGTATATATATACAATGTGGTGATCTATGAAGGGGTACGAGACCGACATAGAACCTAGTGAGAACTAAATTCCCTAGGTAACATGAATTAAGCTGGATTTGGATGATGATTGATAGACAGAATTCTATCCCTTGGAGGTAAATTATGACTAGAAGGATTCAAAGATAGAAAATGGAATATGCTTGAATTTTGTTGAAAAAGAAGTGGGAGGTGAAACTTGATTATCATGAGATCAAGGGAAGCCGAACACAAATTGGGGTGGAAAGATAGTTCACACTGATGCTGATCACATCAGGGTTGGATGTCTCTTAAAGCTCCCTGTAAGTGGTCACAAACAACCATGTTAAGAAAAATACAAGGAGCATAAATTGGACTTGGAGTTGTATGGTGTTTTCAAAAAGAATTTTCAATTGGTGTTTTAAAAATAATCGATTAATATTTTGAATAAAGATCTTCTTATATACTTAACCTAGTAAAGAATATTTTTGTAGTACTTGCTCACGAGCTGAGGACGCATGAGCCTTTGTCTTCGGACCGGTGACATGAGAAGTACATATGTTGAAAATTGAGTGAATGTTTTGATCTCCCAAAGGAACGGGGACCGAAAGTGTCCATCGCGACCGGGTCCTGCGGGATCACAGTGTATATGTACTCAACATGGGACTTGAGCCCATGGGAGATGGAAAAGGTATTTCTGTTTGATATACATGCTATGACATGTTGTTTGGTATGTGTGATAAAGGTTATTCTGACTGTGATCTCCTAAGGTGTATGCTATCAAGACCTATGAGTCTAAATGTGTTGTGTTACATAGACCTATGAGTCTAAATGTGGTTATGTCACCCAGACCTAAGAGTCTGAGGGATATTGTATGGGTGCAAGTGTGGTGAAGGTACCCGGACCATTGAGTCCGAGGTTACCATGTGAATATGATATTTTATGTATAAGGTGGATATGTTGCCCGGACTATTAAGTCCGAGGTTGGATGTGAAAGATGGTTGGTAATGGAAGTTTTGTGGCTATAAGTAATTCCCGTATTCTAATCCAAAGATGCGAGGAAATGTGAACTTCGAGGACGAAGTTCTTTTAAGGGGGGTAGATTGAAATACCCCAAACCTTGGTATGTTGTGTAAATGTTAAACTATGGTATTTAAAGGCTAAAAGTGCCTTAGAAACGTAAATGAATCATTTAAACCATGGTAAACACAATTAAACACTAAGACACGGTATGAGCAAAAACATGCTCTAAGCCATGAGTGAACTTGGTTAGGACCCAAAGAGCCTACCAAGACTTGATAATGTTTAATTATGACTTTATAAGGCTAATTAAGTCCTTAGGAAACTTTGGTAGACAATGAAACCAAACAAAACAAAATGAATACCTTAAGGTCAATAAGAGCAAAAATGTGCTCTAAGCTTGGGATAAATGTGTATAAGACCTAATGGTCATACCTATGCCTCTTTTATATGTTAATGAACATATTAAATCATTTACTAAAGAAAACCAAGCTTGAAAACAAGTTAAAACACAAAATGTGCTTTAAGAAGTCTTAAAGCACGTTTTGAAAAATTGTCTTGTAAATGAGTTTTGAATGGCTAAATGTCCATCATTACTCTTTAATTAACATGTGTACTATATAGTATCACATTTGGGTGGCTATATCAATGGGAAATCAAAAATTTCACTTCTATGTGCCTTGTTATTGGTGAATAGTGATTTTTATAACTAGTTTGTAACATATAATGTTATAAGTGATTAAGTTGGTCAACAAAGACCAAACACCCTTCTACTAATAAGGGGGCCGGTTTTTGGTAGTAATGAGTCACCAAACATGTTAACATGTTAAGTAATAAAGGTGACTCATAGGTTACTATTTGCTTTAAGTTATAAATATCCTTAAAGCAAATCTATCTTCATTCTTCCTTCTCTTCTCATTTCACACGGTCCCATTCTCCTTCTTCCTCTCTTCTTCTTGTTCTCTCTCGGTGATGCTACTACCACCATGGAAGTTCCAACTTTGAACACATGTAAAATCTTACTCACTTGTTCAAATCAAAAACAAACACCACCATTCTCTTAGTTAAGCCAAGCTCTACAATCTTGTCTCTTCAAAACTTCAAAACCTCCATTTCGGTGCCAAGAGAAACCACCATGGGAGGAGCTTGAGCTTACCTTTCCACATATTCATGTTCTCCTTTGCTTCAAGGTAAGGAAACTCAAAGAAAATCCATGTTTCCTTCATGTTTTGTCATAACCGAAAATGCACCTTGTAATGGTGTCTTCTCTTGTCTTGTTTTAGCTTCATTTGAATCTTCCAAGGGCTAGGAGGAGTCCTCTCTTGATATATATTCAAGCTCTCTTTCCATTCCAAGGTAAAACAATCATGTTAATACCTTAATAATATGTAACTAGGGTTTACAATGAGATAAAGCTTAAAGCTTATATACTCATTTCAATGTTGGTATATTGTTTAGTTGTTGGCAAGGAACCAAATGCCCTACCGGTTTTGTAAGGAAACAAGAAAGAAGTTTGTGAGGAAAAGAGGTAAACAAGCTATCTCAATGTGGTTTAATGCCTTAGGAGAAACGAGCTTATATTGCTTATTAAAATGATCTAAGGAGCCAATGGTGAATGAGCTAGTAAAATGCTCTCAAGGAGTTTATTAAAGGAATATGTATTGTTGGGTGTATTTGCAGGTCAAAGGCATTATTATGTGGGAAATTCAGTGTTTAAGGTTTATGCAATTTAAGGGCCTAAGAGCCATGCATTTAAGGCCTAAGACCATGCATTTAAGGGCCTAAGTGCCAAGTCCAAGCAATTTAAGTTATGCACTATATTGTGATGTAGTGCTTAATGTGTGAAGTTTGTGTATAAAATGTGTTGGATTTAGGTGTTATTGAATGAATTAAGGTGAAAACCTAAGTGTTTGGATGTGGGTATATACTAGAGAAGCTATGGCCAAATTTGGGAAATGTGTAAGAAGTTCTAAGTATTGTAAGTGAGTTTTGGTGAACTAGGAAGGATTAAAGGTGAATGAATGTTTACTTGAGAAGAAACATGTATTAAAGTGATTAAGAGTGATGCAAGGATTTAGGCATTATCTTGGAAGTTCTAGGAATTCCATTTGTGTTTTGTGAATGTATTAAAGTCTTGGAGAAGTTTTTAAGGTTTAGGTAAGGTTGGTGTTTAAAGAATGAATGATGTTTAGGTAAGGTTTTGAGTAAGGAGTTTTAAGAAGTTGTGAAAAGGAGATTTAGTTAGTAAGAAAAGAAGTTGAGAGGTGATGATAAGGTGTAGAGGAAACACCTTGGTATTGTGGTCATTATAGGTGAAATGCCACCTAGAAATCATAAGGGGGAAACATTGTAAGTGCTAGGAATTTTGTGGAGATATAAGTAAAGGTTTAAGGAATTAGGAAAAATAGTTTTGTGAGTGTTTAAGGATCTTAAGGGTGTGTTTGAAGTGCCAAATGATGTTAGAACACATTAAGAGGTCTTAGGAGAAGTTTGGTGAAGATTGGCAAAGTTTGGGTAAGTATAGGAGGCGACCGACCAGGGGCCGACCCAGTTTTTGGGTCGGTCGAGCCTCTGTAAGATGTTGGGAAATGTTCGGTAATGGACCGACCCAGAAGGTTGGGTCGGACATGGGTCGGTCGGTCAAGTTTCAAAGGAAGGAAAATGTTCGCACATGGACCGACCCAGATGTGGGTCGGACGGTCGGTCGGACCAAAAACATGGTTTAAGGTTATGAAATGTTATGTGATGATGGGGATTGGTAGGTAATGATGTTATAAGGATGTTAAGGACATGTTAGGTGAGTTTTAATGACAATAAGTGGGCTAAAGGTTGTTTAAGATGCGAGAGTAAAACGTGTTAAAAATGTAAAGTTATTTAACCAAGTTAACGGGGAAAGTTATAAGCATTAGACTTTAAAACAAACATGTTACCCCAATGTTAATGAAAACACATGTGATGTTAACAGTTGTTCGAGAATTGCTCGAGGAACATAAGTGGACGTGGTAAAGTGGACCCCGGTGACAGGTATGGTTTTCTTGCAACCTGTGTCCTAACGGATTACACCGGCTTGTATGCCAATATGTTTTCTTGAGTGTTTGCCACCTTGTAAGATTAAAACATGTAATGAGTTTATAGTAATTCATTTATGTGGCGAATTTGGTATCCGATGCCGTTTAACCTCAAATATGTGTTAGACCTTAGCTAACTAAAACTAGGAACACATGAGTGATCGGTATTCGGAGTTGACGGCCCAAACCTTGGGAACGTGCTAACCACGGCTATGTGTGAGTTAGTTGGACATTGTTGTTGTATGCAAGTGTGTGAACCTCCCTTGTGTGCTTAACTCGGTTATGATACCGTATGGTGTGTGGACGTGGTAGGCTCCATAATGGATCCCTAACTACTTACTTATTATGTATATGTACTAATGGGGGGAGAGGAGTCCGGTCTGTTCCGGCCACGCGTGTGAGGATGGGGGTCGTGCCATTATAGGTTCTACCCTCTGTGTATGTTATGGTTGTTTTCCCATTGGGTTTCCAACTTTCCCCTTTAGCTTAACCAAAGCTATATTACTGACTCACGTCGGGCCATGGGGGCATACTAATGGTTATGTTATTTCGGTGTGCTTGGGATTACTATATCCGACACACCTTGGGTATAAGTTAACCGTTCTATATAACCGGACGGTAACGAGGATGGTAACGAGCTTAACATGGGGTTGGCAAAAATCCCTAGGCTCACATGGTATGCTAACTATGGTGGAAGGTTCCTTGTGAGAACCGATTTTATGGTGTTATGTAATGTTATAATGCTATGCAAATTCCCTTGCTATGCTATGACATATGTATATATATATTGGAGGTTTTAAATGAATGCAATGTTGTCATATGTATGTCGAAACAAGAAAGGTTGTTATGTTTTTATGTGTGGAATGAGTTATGTGGTAGGATATGGAATGTGTGGATCATGGAAATGAATCCCAGCTTGCGACAAGAGGCATTGAGGATAACCCGATTAATGGGTACATGCCGTTCGTTAAGGAAGTAGCTCCATTCTAGAGGAGAGCCACTCTAGGGTTTAAGGAATCATTGGATGGTTGGTTAAGTGTGGATGTGTTGGTTATAGGTTGAGCCCATTGAGGCGAAATATTATGTGTAGTATGGTTATGGCTTGTATGCATGATTAAATATAATCAACTGCATGCTAAGACGACAATTAGTTGTGCGTGGCCCGGTAGCATGTGGGCTGCGGGATTACCATACCAGCAAAGGTGCTGAGCCCCTTGGGGGCCACCCTTTCTCTTCTTTTCCTGTTTCAGGTACGGAGAGCTGGAAGCCGTTCGAGAGTAGGACGGGGCAGATGTCATACATGGGTAGCCATTTAAATGGCATGAATATGATAGGCGTAGTAAGACCGAAATTGTTATCGGCAGTAGTTGTAAATACTCGGTACAGGGGAAGTGTATGAATATAATAAATGTTGAAGATGGAATGAGTATTGTATTGTGTAGTTGCTCGGGAATCTAGTCCATCAGACCGATACAAATGTACATGTATTAGCCTTTTAGCCACGTGGGTGGTTAACGGCGTGTAACACCATTGGAATAAGTAATGTGATGAGTTGAGTTTCCGCTGCAGATTGTTATTATGTGTTGGTTGTTGGATGGGGTGTTACAGTACAGCAAGGCCGTGAGCTTATACTATATTTTGGGCTATTTATGTGTAATTTTATGTCATAAAGCAAAGTTGTAATAAGGCCATGTCATTAGGCCATTTTAATTTAAGTTTATAAGCTTATTTAGTTAGATTTATGCTTATATAATTAAGTTTGGGGCCAAACCGTAATTATTGGTAAAATATAAAGCCGTGGGCTTAATTTAGAGGAATTTAGGGTTTTTAAATGAATTTAATAAAAATTATAACATTTTATAAAGTTTTGGGTCAAAATTATAAAAATAGAAAACTATGGGGTATTATTGGTGATTACCCAAAGTTTGGTTCCAATTTGGTAATAGAAGTCAAGTTGACTATATAGGAGACTTTGACCAAGTTTAAAGAATTTTAGAAAGTAAAATACTAACTTATATTAAGATAGTTATTAATTTGTAAAAGATTTATAAGAGATGGGGCTATAATGTAATTTCAGAAACTTTGAGGTACTAAATGGCATTTGGAACAGTCCTTAAGTTATTAGGAATTTTTAGAAGTTTATTTGGCTAAATTTGGAGTTTAAATGAATTATATAAGTATAATATATGATATTTTATGACATTGTTACAAATGGGTAACAAATGGGTAAAAATCGAGATTTATAGAAAGTATAAGGTTAGGAATAATATTTATAACCTGTTGGTATAGTTTGGTAATTTTTGGAGTTATATATAAGATTTTATAAAGACATATGTATAATATATGGTTTTAATGGTATTAGAAAACTATGTATTATAAATTGGGAAGATTTGGTAAATATACAAAGTTTGGTGGTGGAAATTTAATTAAAACAGTTCTAGGGTCTGTTCGAAAATTATAGCCTTTAAAAACTATAGGTTATAATTATATTAAGGTTTAGGGATTATAATATAAGGTATATATTATAAGTGTAACAATGAAATATAATTTGGGGTTGATTTGTGATTTATAGAAGTTTAGTGGTATATGATGAAAGCCGAAATATAAGGGGCTGTTTGGTATTTATAACAAAATATAACTATAGGTTATAATTGTTTTAATGACTTAAATGTCATATATATGTTATATAGCTAAAATATAACATTATATTAATAATGTGGTGGATTTTGTAAATACTTAAAGATAATAGGTGCTGTTCGGAAATATTGACATTTTTAAAGGAAATTTATAATATGGTTTTTAATGTTATAAGAGTGATAACATTTATAATATAAGAGGTATTCATTAAAAGAATGGATATATTATTATTAAGACTTACCATATAACAAAGAGTTCCATAATACATGTATATAAATAAATATATGTTATGGTGGAAAGATATAGAATGGTTTGATAACCATGCATTATCATAATTTAAAATGATGAAAGGTGAAAGGAAAAAGAATTACAAACATTGGATATGGAATCCTAATGTTAGGAGTATACATGTGATAATAAGGATTTATATAATTGAAAGTATTGTTTACATATGAATTATACCACATTGAACTTGGAAAAAAAAACAAACCTTAGAAAAATAAATACTAAGGTGAGATGTAACACCCCTAAAACCGGCCAAAGAGTTTAGGGTATTACACGCCGTGTATTACTACCTAATAACGCAAGGCTCTAAAACACTCCAATGCAATAAAGGCCCAAAACAGAGTTTCCAAAACATTGTAAACCAGAGTACTCAAATACAGCGGAAGTAATACGAAATCCCAAACTACATATCCAAGTCAGAAACAGAAGTCAAAACAATGTAAGGCCCGAAGGCTACAACATCATCAATAACAATCTGAACGAACAAAAAGCTAAACACTATAGCTCCAGATACTTAAGATGATCCTCGCCGATCAATCTACAAAAATGTTAAATGTAGGGGAGTGAGCACACAACTATGCCCAGTAAGCAGCGACCGTCATCAGTAAGGTCGCTCAAAACAATTGAAATCAGAAAGAAGAGAATATAAACATTATATCCACAATTCTCAAAGTCAGAAGCGTTCAGAAACAGAAACGGAGACAGAGGGAAACACAAGAGTTCCCAATTCAGAAACAATCAGAGTTATTAAACAGAAAGGGACAAGACAATGCACACACTCAGAAGGGGTCCAAGACCCATAGATCATAACAGATCTCTCGACAACGCAGAAATGCCTCTAATGAGCCAAAGGGTTCGTCAACCCCACAGAACAGAAAGGGAATGACCCCACTCAGAACGACGTCTACATGGTATACCATGGAATAGCTCGACCTAGCCATTCACGGCTCAGAAACAAAGTGTAATGTCCCAAAACAGAAGGATTGCATAAACAGAAGCAGAATTGCATTTAATTATGCCAAAACACTCATAAATCAGTAGTACAAATCATAAGGAATCCAACGCCGCAGACGACACTCAAATCGGAGTTAAAACGAAGAAGTTACGCTGAAACAGTAAGGTGTCCGAACTTGTGTCCTAACATTGAAGTTCGGACACAAGTCGATTTGAAAACAGAAGCGGAATACAGCGTGTCCGAACATCGAAGTTCGGACTGATGTTCGGACGTTTTTCGGAAATAGTTACATGGTGAAGAAACAGGTCGTCCGAGCTTCGAAGTCAGAAAAACTGGGGGTGTCCGAACTTCGAAGTTCGAACTGAAGTTCGGACACACCCCGAATTTGAAAATATAGAAGCTCAAAACATGCTGTCCGAACTTCGAAGTTAGGACAGAAGTTCGGACAGCACGAAATCAGAAGAACAGAGGCTACAAACAGATCAGAAAAATTACTCAAACTTCACCAAACTTTGCCAAAGCATTACCCACACCAAATCAGACATAAATACAGAAGAACCATGGGGTTTTAGCCATTCCAAAACACAACAAAAACATGAATAGAATCACACACAAAATCAGAGAACAATCCTTGCAATACCCCATGGCTGAACTTCCAAACCGAATCAAGCAACCACCTACCTCGTTGATCAGCAGAGACAACAACGAACTGAGACAGCAGGCGCAATCCACGCAGAGAAACAATCCGGAACAGACCAACAGCCACTGAATACCCAAACCAATTGACACAAAAATCAGAAAACAGAAATGAAGAACCCTAGATTATCTAAACCCCAAAATCTGCAACACCAACCTGATTACGGAAGTGAATAAACTCCACAATCTGCAGCAGTTCCACAGCCCGCACAATCACAACCCAACAGCAACGAAGCCTTCTGATTTAATCAAGTACAAAGGCTCAAAATCAGAAAACTAAGAGAGAAGAAAACCACCAACGCAGTCCCGAATTCTTGTAATACAAACCTGAATCGATCAGAGGAACGTAGCAGTAAAACCTTCCAATTCGATTGTAGCATAACATACACCGTTTCAGCAGAGTGAGAAATTGAGAGAGAGAGGAAGGAAGGAAACTGCCGCTCAGCACTACGATGGAGACGCTCCTCACGAACTGACGTGAATAAATTGATCGGGAATAGAAAGTGAATTAAAGAAGTAATTTAATAAGGTTCTCTTTCCTTATTTAATTAACTAAAACAATTACCTTGATTGTTTAAGCAAAGGCTCCCTCGCCCTTGACTTTTAAAACAATGTCGCTGACGTCCCAACTGACAATAATAATGTAATCCATCTTAGATCATTATATAAATCGGACATAATATAATGTTGTAATTATACGGGTGGTAACATCACCTCCCCCTTAAAAGAATTTCGTCCTCGAAATTGACTCACCTCACTGATCGAAAAGAGAGGGAAACTTGGTACGTAGCTCATCTTCGAGCTCCCAAGTTGCTTCGCGTTCTGACTGATCAGACCATTGAACCTTAATTATAGGCATGGTCTTACTACGGAGCTGACGAACGTCTCTAGCCAAAATACGGGTAGGCACCGCCTCATAACTGAAGTCCTCTCTCAACTGAAGCTGACTATAGTCAATCACGTGAGACGGATCATGCAGGTACTTCCTCAGCATCGAAACATGGAAGACATTGTGGACAGCAGACAATGACGGAGGCAAAGCTAGACGATAGGCCACAGGGCCAATCCTCTCTAGGATCTCAAACGGTCCAACGAACCTTGGGCTAAGCTTCCCACGCTTCCCAAACCGGACTACGCCTCTGACCGGCGACACTCGCAGATAGACGTGATCACCAACATCAAACTCAAGTGGCCCGCGGCTCTGATCTGCATAACACTTCTGTCTACTCTGAGCAACAAGCAGACACTCCCGAATCATCCTGATCTTCTCTACTGCACCCTGCACCAATTCAGGCCCAACCAAGACCCTCTCCTTCTGGTCATCCCAACAGATGGGAGACCTGCACCTCTTACCATACAACGCTTCAAACGGAGCCATACCAATGCTCGCCTGAAAACTGTTGTTGTAGGCTAACTCAATCAGAGTCACATGCTGATCCCAGCTACCTCCAAAATCTAGGACACATGCGCGAAGCATGTCCTCCAGGACCTGATTAGTCCTCTCTGTCTGGCCATCCGACTGAGGATGGTAGGCTGAACTGAAAGCTAAATTCGTACCCAAGGCCTTATGCAAACCGCGCCAAAATCTAGACACGAAACAAGGATCACGATCAGACACAATAGAAGCAGGCACTCCGTGAAGCCTCACTATCTCATCGAGATACAGACGAGCTAAGCGCTCCAAACTGAAGGTCTTCTTCACCGGCAGAAAATGGGCAGACTTTGTCAGTCGATCAACTATCACCCACATAGCGTCACAGCCTGAAGGAGTCTTAGGTAACCCCATGACGAAGTCCATCCCTACACTCTCCCACTTCCACTCAGGAATGGGAAGGGGCTGAAGCAAACCCGCTGGCCTCTGGTGCTCAGCGTTCACCTGCTGACAGGTCTGGCACTTCGAAACAAACTCAGAGATGTCACGCTTCATTCCAGACCACCAGAACGACTCTCTGAGATCTCGATACATCTTCACCCCTCCTGGGTGAGCTGAATATGGCGCTCCATGAGCCTCCTGAAGGATCTCTCTACGCAGAACTGTGTCTGCCGACACACACACTCGACCTCTGAAACACAGACACCCATCACTGGAGACACTGAAGTCTGAACTCTGCTCTGAAGGCAGTCCCTCTCTAATCCGACACAATGCTGAATCTGATTCCTAACCAACTCTGATCCTGTCGACCAACGAAGGCTGAACCCGAAGCGCTGCTATCATACTGGCACTGGCTGGTCTGACTACCCAAACGCCCATACGCTGAAGCTCTAAGGCGGACCTCTGAACTCCTGTCAAAGCACCAGCTACACCAGGAGCACCTCTCCGACTCAAAGCGTCTGCTACAACGTTCGCTCTACCAGGGTGGTAGAGGATCTCCAAGTCGTAGTCATGAAGTAGCTCCAGCCACCTCCTCTGTCTCAAGTTCAGCTCCTTCTGAGTGAATAGATACTTGAGACTCTTGTGGTCCGTGTAGACCTTACACGACACCCCATACAAATAATGTCTCCAAATCTTAAGCGCGAATACTACCGCTGCCAACTCCAGATCGTGGGTAGGGTAGTTTTTCTCATAAGGCTTAAGCTGCCGAGAGCCATAAGCCACCACCTTACCCTGCTGCATCAGAACACATCCTAGTCCCTTATGGGACGCGTCACAGAAGACCTCGAATCCCTCGGTCCCAGATGGCAAAGTCAGAATCGGTGCCGTAGTCAACCTCTTCTTAATCTCCTGGAAGCTCTGCTCGCAAGCCTCACTCCACTCGAACTTAATCTCCTTCCTCAACAGACGGGTCAGTGGGGATACAATCTTCGAGAATCCCCAAACGAACTTCCTGTAGTACCCAGCTAACCCAAGGAAGCTACAGATCTCTGCA
Organism: Limonium bicolor; assembly: GCA_023374045.1. Taxonomy (NCBI): domain Eukaryota; kingdom Viridiplantae; phylum Streptophyta; class Magnoliopsida; order Caryophyllales; family Plumbaginaceae; genus Limonium; species Limonium bicolor. The sequence continues at coordinate 420,606,751 of CM041777.1, forward strand.
ACGTTCGTGGGCCTCGCCCACTCCATGATTGCTCTAATCCTCTCAGGGTCCACTGAGATACCGTCTTTTGAGACCACATGTCCCAAGAACACTACACGATCGAGCCAGAAGTCACACTTCTTCAACTTAGCATACAGCTCACGATCCTTCAACGTCTGCAAAACAATCCTCAGATGCTCCTCTGCGCTCTTGGAGTACACCAAAATGTCATCTATAAAGACCACTACAAACTGATCCAGATAGGGTTTGAAAACCCGGTTCATCATATCCATGAAGACTGAGGGAGCATTAGTGAATCCAAATGGCACGACTAGGAACTCGTAATGACCATAACGAGTCCTAAAGGCGGACTTAGGCACATCCTCGGCCTTAATCCTCAAATGATGGTAGCCTGAACGAAGATCTATCTTCGAGAACACTGTGGCGCCCGCCAACTGGTCAAACAAATCATCGATGCGCGGAAGGGGGTAGCGGTTCTTGATGGTCACTTTATTCAACTCTCTATAGTCAATGCACAATCTGAAAGTCCCATCCTTCTTCTTCATAAATAGCACTGGCGCTCCCCAAGGCGAAACGCTAGGGCGAATGAAGCCCTTATCTAGCAACTCCTGAAGCTGAACCTTCAGCTCCTTCAGCTCCGCCGAACTCATACGGTAAGGGGCCCTAGAGATGGGCTGAGTCTCTGGCGCTAAGTCAATCGTGAACTCCACCTCCCTTACTGGTGGAAGTTCGGGCACATCATCCTGGAAGACCTCAGGAAACTCTCTAACGATCGGGATGCTCTCCAAGCTAGATCCCTAACGCACCTCTGGCAGATAACACAAGAATCCCTGGCAACCCTTCCTCAAGAAGCTGGCTGCCTGCATCGCTGACACAACCATAGACGCACATGGAACTGCATTCCCAGAGAAAGCAAAGCGAGTCCCGTCTGGCAGGTCAAATATCACTCTCCTAGCTGCACAGTCTATATGGGCATGGTGCTCTGCTAGCCAGTCCATGCCCAAAATCACATCAAAACAGGCCATCCGCATCGGGATGAGGTCAGCATAAAAAGTCTTGTCCCTAACTGCTACGGGACAAGCCTTACACACAGAATTCAGCACACAAGGGGCAACCCCACCTAATGGACTATTCACACACAGGTCTACCTCACTAGGCATAGCAGTCAGTCCAAGGTCACCCAACAAATCAGAACAGATAAAGGAGTGCGTAGCTCCGGAGTCAAACAGGAAAAACACATCCTGAGAATGGATCTGGAGAATACCTGAGACGACACGATCACCAGCTCGATCACGCTCTCCAGCCATAGCATAAACTCGGGCCTGAGTCTGAGGCTTCTTCTGGTCGGACCTCGCCCCTGAATCTGAACCGGTGCCTCTATCCCCTGAGCCTCTACCGGATGCCTGAGGGCACTGAGCGATCCGGTGCTCCATCGACCCGCACTTAAAGCAGGCACCAGTCTTCTTGTAGTACTCCCTACCAGGATGGGAGTGACCACAAGACCCACACTTCGCCCCAGCTGACGAAGATGAAGAAGCTCCCCGACGATCTCCATAGGACTGCTTCTTCTGAGGAGGAGCAGCCTCCTTCTTCTGAGGCTCCTCAGCACGCCTCTTCCCCTTGTGGTCCTTGCCAGCCTATCTGCCCTTGATGTCAGCCTCTACTAGCAGAGTGATGTCTGCCACATCTCTGAAGGTCCGGTGACGAAGAGGTGTCACAGTGGACCTAATGTCAGGTCTCACCCCGCTCTCGAACTTACAGGCCTTCCTATGCTCATCAGGCTCCGGAGCATACTTCGAAAGAGTCACAAATTTCCTTACATACTCTTCCACAGACATCTCTCTCCCCTGGCGCAGCCGGTTGTACTCATTGATTTTCTGGTCCTTGTAGACATCCGGATAGAACTGCTTGTTGAACTCCAAGCAGAACTGATCCCAGGTCCAAGGCTGGGGATGCCTACCCATCACCATACGCCACCACTCCTTCGCCTCCCCCTTAAAGAGGAACGTGGCGAAGTCTACCTTCTGATCGTCCTCTGAGCCCATCACTCTGAGCAGGTCCTCCACCTCAGTAATCCAGTGGCTCGCCTCCTGAGGGTCACCACAGCCGTCGAAGGAAGGCGGCTTTAGCTTCATGAACTCCTGGAGCGCTCTGACTCAGCCTCCCACAGCATTCGCCCCTGCTGGGCCTGCGCCACCAGCTCCTCTACCAGCTCCCCCAGCAGCTGCAGCCATAGTCTGCATGAGCTGCGCCACAAACTGCTGCACTACCTCTGTAGCATCTCCCTGAGGGGTCACTGGTGTCCTACGAGGAGGCATTCTGAGATTCACAAATCCAAAACTTGTCAGAACTGACTCAGACTTCAAACAACTGTCACAACTGAATCTCACACAAGCAAACACAGCCACAGACCCTAAAGAAAGCCAAACCTGGCTCTGATACCACTAAATGTAACACCCCTAAAACCGGCCTAAGAGTTTAGGGTATTACACGCCGCGTATTACTACCTAATAACGCAAGGCACTAAAACACTCCAATGCAATAAAGGCCCAAAACAGAGTTTCCAAAACATTGTAAACCAGAGTACTCAAATACAGCGGAAGTAATACGAAATCCCAAAATACATATCCAAGTCAGAAACAGAAGTCAAAGCAATGTAAGGCCCGAAGGCTACAACATCATCAATAACAATCTGAACGAACAAAAAGCTAAACACTATAGCTCCAGATACTTAAGATGATCCTCGCCGATCAATCTGCAAAAATGTTAAATGTAGGGGAGTGAGCACACAACTATGCCCAGTAAGCAGAGACCGTCATCAGTAAGGTCGCTCAAAACAATTGAAATCAGAAAGAAGAGAATATAAACATTATATCCACAATTCTCAAACAGTCAGAAGCGTTCAGAAACAGAAACGGAGACAGAGGGAAACACAAGAGTTCCCAATTCAGAAACAATCAGAGTTATTAAATAGAAAGGGACAAGACACAATGCACACACTCAGAAGGGGTCCAAGACCCATAGATCAAAACAGATCTCTCGACAACGCAGAAATGACTCTAATGAGCCAAAGGGTTCGTCAACCCCAAATAACAGAAAGGGAATGACCCACACTCAGAATGACGTCTACATGGTATACCACGAAATAGCTCGACCCAGCCATTCACGGCTCAGAAACAAAGTATAATGTCCCAAAACAGAAGGATTGCATAAACAGAAGCAGAATTGCATTTAATTATGCCAAAACACTCATAAATCAGTAGTACAAATCATAAGGAATCCAACGCCGCAGACGGCACTCAAATCGGAGTTAAAACGAAGAAGTTACGCTGAAAACAGTAAGGTGTCCGAACTTGTGTCCTAACATTGAAGTTCAGACACAAGTCGATTTGAAAACAGAAGCGGAATACAGCGTGTCCGAACATCGAAGTTCGGACTGATGTTCGGACGGTTTTTCGGAAATAGTTATGTGGTGAAGAAACAGGTCGTCCGAGCTTTGAAGTCAGAAAAACTGGGGGTGTCCGAACTTCGAAGTTCGGACTGAAGTTCGGACACACCCCGAATTTGAAAATATAGAAGCTCAAAACATGCTGTCCGAACTTCGAAGTTAGGACAGAAGTTCGGACAGCACGAAATCAGAAGAACAGAGGCTACAAACAGATCAGAAAAATTACTCAAACTTCACCAAACTTTGCCAAAGCATTACCCACACCAAATCAGACAAAAATACATAAGAACCATGGGGTTTTAGCCATTCCAAAATGCAACAAAAACACGAATAGAATCACACGCAAAATCATAGAACAATTCTTGCAATACCCCATGGCTGAACTTCCAAACCGAATCAAGCAACAACCTACCTCGTTGATCAGCAGAGACAACAATGAACTGAGACAGCAGGCGCTATCCACGCAGAGAAACAATCCGGAACAGACCAACAGCCACTGAATACCCAAACCAATTGACACAAAAATCAAAAAACTGAAATGAAGAACCCTAGATTATCTAAATCCCAAAATCTGCAACACCAACCTGATTACGGAAGTGAATAAACTCCACAATCTGCAGCAGTTCCACAGCCCGCACAATCACAACCCAACAGCAACGAAGCCTTCTGATTTAATCAAGTACAAAGGCTCAAAATCAGAAAACTGAGAGAGAAGAAAACCACCAACGCAGTCCCGAATTCTTGTAATACAAACCTGAATTGATCAGAGGAACGTAGCAGTAAAACCTTCCAATTCGATTGTAGCAGAACATACATCGTTTCAGCAGAGTGAGAAATTGAGAGAGAGAGGAAGGAAGGAAACTGCCGCTCAGCACTACGATGGAGACGCTCCTCACGAACTGACGTGAATAAATTGATCGGGAATAGAAAGTGAATTAAAGAAGTAATTTAATAAGGTTCCCTTTCCTTATTTAATTAACTAAAACAATTACCTTGATTGTTTAAGCAAAGACTCCCTCGCCCTTGACTTTTAGAACAATGTCGCTGACGTCCCAACTGACAATAATAATGTAATCCATCTTAGATCATTATATAAATCAGACATAATATAATGTTGTAATTATACGGGTGGTAACATGATATGTATAAATCATGATAAAGAATCATGCATACAATATAGAAACAAACTATACGACATACAAGGGTATGTTAAGTTACATGCGATAACAAGTTCAACAATAAGTAAGTTAATATACAAGACAAGACTACGCATGTAATATAACGTTTTTCCAAATCTCGAGTTAAGCCGACAACCCGACAAACGTTGACAGTTAATAACGGGGGATTAACCGGGAGGTATTATTGACGGTACGGGGTACCGTAGAGTTATGCTGTTATACGGGACGCTAATCAGTAGCGTTATGTATTGTTTAGATTGTTGGTGACGACACACGGAGCATAGGATCTTGCTGATTCATACTCCACCGTAATACAATCAGGGTGAACGGTATGTTATTTATGTGGCTTGATTGTCTCTGAGGATTTCCTCAGTTCAGACATTGTGTGAAAATCTGTGATAAGATTGAATGTCTGCTCGTGTGAATTAATATGCTTGAGTTGTGTATTAATGCTGCTTTATTATTACTGTTGTACGATAACAGTACCGTTCGTATATATGAACATATTATAAAACGAACTAGCGGCAATGATGCTATCTTATATGTGTAATATAAGGAACGTAAGTAAAACGTTGTAGCATTAGGACAATAAGATATATAAAATATCTGAGACTTATATACGGAGCATTGGCCTCTTTAACGCCGCTCTCGTATCTAGCACTAGATCCCGAGTCGACATACTCAGGATTGGACTATGACCTTAGTCTACTGTGTTAGAAAAAAAGTAAAACGATGCGATGGTATAGATAAGTTTATCAAGAGGATGTGACTCTTGCTGTGAACTGTGATCCATTAACGATACTAGGATACCGTGTGGTAACCGTAAGTATCTGGATAAATTTCCAACGAACTACAGATTGTTCGTAGGTCGGAGACTCTACCGCTGAAGTGGCTATTACCGTGGGTGACCCGCCATAAGAGATGGGTAACTTAGAGACACGTCATTCTGACAAGACGTTGTCAATATACATGACTGAACAATTACGAACGACTATACTAGCTCGTACGTTGGGCGAACATTATTTGGGCTTGTACGCCAAAGTCGAGTAATTATACCTGTTTATAACTCTCATTGTTTCGCCTTGTTTCTCAGTGGTTATGCTTTGTAATTATGTGTGGTATGTTGGTGGATTTGTTTGAACGAGCCATTGTGCTCATATTGTGTGTTGTGAACTGGTTGAGTCGAGTCGCTGTACTCATGTGTAGATTATGGTGGATTGTTTGGTCGAGTAAGTCGCCGTACTCAATTATGAACTATCAAGTGTTTGTTGGAATGGAGTCTCTGTACTCATATAAGCGTTGTAACGTTTTCAGTGGTTTATTACGATGCGATGTGTAGAAGCCGGGGGCTTGTTTGTTATTTGAGTTTACTGCAATATATATTGTTGCTTTACAGTTTTAACATTAAACTACTAGCATGAAAATGATTTGCATGCTCTCGACCAATTAACTGAGGGTCCGAGGGGGCATGACAGTCATGTAGTAACATACTCAGCAGGGGCTGATTCCCACAAACAACCATTTTTGCAGGTATGCAGCTTCCGGTGTCGACAAAGAGAGGGACACGCTGGGTAGTTTAATTACAGTTGTTTTAAATATGCACTGTTGCATTTGATACGAACTTAGAAACGTGTATAGGATTGGGATACTTAGAATGCTCACTGTGAATGTATTTTATATTGTTTTGGGAAGGATAGATCTATCTCTTGTTGTCACTGTGGGAAATTGTTTCGTATTTAAGGATATATCAGTAAGCACGTTATTACTCGTATGGGCGAGTAAGAACGGTGACATCAGTAGTTCAATTGTTGAGATTACCGCTGCGATTATAATGATAAGTAAGATGATTAGGAGCCAGTTAGAGTAGGGGTGTTACAAAAAGTGGTATCAGACTCCGCTCTGATAACAAGAGATAGTAGGATTTATACTGCGAGCACAGGTTTTGGGAATACGGGAAACATTGTGAGGATACGTGACCTTGCGGTGTTGATGCAATGCTTAAAGCTTGCACACCATAGCCGTAGAGGCACTTCAATATTAAACAACCAAGACTACGGTATTAGATCGAGTAAAGGTATAACCCGTCCTCTTGACATATGTTAGGGAGAGGTCTGGGTAACGGTACTAAGGAAGAACACGGAGCAGCGGAAGGTGGTGAGGGTCCAACAACCCCAAGTAAGGCGAAATTGTATGAAACGCTCGCACTTGATGGGAGAACATCCTGGGAAATTTGCAATGGTACCCCACCCGCCACAGCCCGTACCTCGAGTACTATCTAGTGAGACAATGAAATGAGAAACACCACGGAGATAACTCTCCTGATCGGGAAGACCCGATGTGGACGCTATGAGAATTACGTTAAATGTAGAGAATAAGACTTAGTGTTTTGGTGTAATGTTTAGGACCGGAGGTCCTGGTAATGACGTAATGTCTACCATACGAGTATGAGATAAGTATTAAACCAAGGTTGAGGAGATAATTCCCGTAGGACTAATGGGGCTAGCTTGCTATAAGCAAGGCGGCCCTGTCTTACATCCAGGAAAGCACCGATGGTGCGCTTAGGGGAAAAGAGGTAGAAACGGCGAGTAATGATTAGTTTATGAGATATGTAACAGACGGAAGGAATCACCTTTAGAAGTCTCACCCGAAGCGAGTAACTCTAAAACCATGCAACACTGAAGGTTCAAGATGGCCTGACGAAACTTACATTGAGCTAATTGGGTAAGTAGTAATGTATCTGTATGGTACCCCATGTATGTAAACGAGTAGTGTGAGGAACCAGGGGGTTGTCAACTCTGTGTCTGAGTCAGTGAATGGAGTCCTGACTGGGTAAACCATGAATTGACGAGAGAGATCTCAGTTAAACCAACTAGGTTAGGGGAAATCAAGGATAGCTTGATAATAAAATGATATAAGGACGCAACTCCATAGTGGATGAGTTAGAATACAAGTTTTGAGGATTTTAGTACACGAGGAAACCAAGGCCAATTTAATGGTAATGGCAAGTAGAACCCATGAATGAGAAGAGAAATTGTGGTATCTAAGGAAGTTATATTAGAGAAACCTTTGTGATATTAGATGCTCCCCAAAAGGGGGGCACAGACAGAGTTATACCATGCGCTGAGGGCGCTGTGATGATGTCACATTAAATAATAATAACCACATACTCAAGCCAGAAAAACGTTAGTATGTTAGTACCAATTAGGGTCGAACAGAAAACGAATGCCAAGCTAAAGCCCACAGTCGTACTGTATATTTACAACAGACGAAGGGCAAAAGCGAGCATTATAAGAGATACTCTAAGCTGGAGATTAAATACTCCACGTAAACCACAATGGCGGATAACCGTCAAATCGACCGGTACATGGTGCGCAACAAAGCGACCATTATAATAATTGTTAACTGAATTATGTTGCTAAGAATCAGAAAGTGGAAGATCAGAAAGGCAAATGGATTCCCCTAATTGAGAAGAGGGATGAACCATATGTGTGGGTACTAAAATACCAACACACGAGGGATACGAGTCCACACCAATAAAAGAGGACCTATAAGGTACCTAAGGAATGAACCCATCTCCGAAGGATATAACTTAGGGTCATGAGGCGCCAGTTAGTTGCGCATATGAGACTCGTCTTTGATTTTAGACACGACTACTATGAGCACTAGGTGCTAGAGCATAGATCGACAACCCTTACACCGAAGGTTAGTTCGGTAGGGTGGCATGAACTCTTGGGAATATACCATGAGCATGCATAGGATTCAGGAAGACTGAATAGAATAACCAGTTGAAATAATTAGCGTGTGTAATGATGATACCACGCAGCGATATAGTTTCCTCCATGACCATAATTATGGAAGACCGTATAGAAAACACCGTCATGTGGAGTAGAAACCGGCATGAAGCTACTACTTAAAAGGGTAACTTAACCCTAAAGTAGTTGGGCATACTACTTGCAGAGCGAGTGGGCCCATAGCACATAGGTTAGACTTACCTAACAGATTTGGGAAAACAAACGATGTGTTTACATCTCCATATCAAACCATACATGAACATACATATACCTATCCGACATAGGTAGTATAGCCAGAGTGGCTAAAGCCCGACCCGAGAGGAAAAAGATAATGTATACGTAGCACATCAGTGCACGAATATTCCATATGAGTGGAACATGTTGTACTTATTACTTCAAGATGACATATTCGTAGATTACGTGGGCGTAATCCCTTTTAAGGGGGGTAGAGCGATTGTGCACGCTTAAAATATACCATACGTAGGAGTACGTAGCGCATGGTACACATGCTACAAACTACTATTGTACGTAGAGTACGAGTGTTATGACTGTGTTATATTACTTGAGGTAATGTTGTGATGTATTATGTGTATGAATATATATATATATATATTTTAGTTCGCATAGTTGTGGCGAATAGGAAAGGAAGAACAGATAGAGTGTTCTTATCCTATTTTCGATTATTTATGCTAACATTGCGAACATTAAACACATAAACGCCTAACTTGTTAACTCCGGTTGAGAGTTCAAGTAGAATGATCTGATAGCTCCAATGGGAGATTTCAAATAGAAGGAGTAGAAAGCTCCGTACTATACGATTTGTGATTCGGTATGAAACCGATTATTGAAGTGCGATGAGTGAATCGGCATGAGACCGATGTGTAACCTAATGGAGGTAAAACCTCTAGGAGTTGTATGAATAATTATAAGTTGAAAGAACTTGGTACATGGTTAGGATACATGATCCTATATGTCAATGACTAGATTGATTACACTAGTGGACTTGTGTAACTATGGAACACAAGGTGGTAAATATCAAGAGGAAACAAGATTAGAAATGAATAAAACAATTGATTGATTGAAATTGACGTGGGAAGTTGAACTTGATCCTGGTCCGATCAAGCGAAACCGAACACAAATTGAGGTGAGAGATAGTTCAACACTGACGCTGACCACATTGGGGTTGAATGACTCTCGAAACTTCCTACAAGTGGACACAGATATGAATAGAAATTGGAATTTAGGGAGTCACTCGAAGAGCCTTGGACCGTGGAGTCCTTCGTCATTAGACCGGTGTGTCTGCGAGTGACATCACCCAAAGAGCCGTGGACCGCAGAGCCCTTTGTCATTAGACCGGTGTGTCCGCGGGTGATTAAGGAAATAAGGTGATACTGTCCGAGGAGCCGTGGACCGCAGTGTCCTTCGTTACTAAACCGGTGTGTCCACGGGTGGTTGACGTTGGTTAGCATGGGGTTGGGGATCGTCAAGTCCTGGTCTTCATGACTGCTTCCCTGTGATTTGCCATCGTTAAAGATATGCATACACATACACGCGGAGTGGTGTAGAGGTATCCTCGCTAGATACTTGCATATGAATAGGGGTGCGTGGAGTACCCCGTGTGAGACACCTTTGAGTACTTCTGGTTAGTTTTGCACCTTGTCTAGTGCTGTGTATGATTGAGTTTTGCACCTTGTCTAGTGCTGTGGATGATTGAGTTTTACACCTTGGCCAGTGCTATGTATGAATGAGCTTTGCACCTTGTTTAGTGCTGTTTATCAATGAATGTGCCATGATTATTGACTATATGGAATGAGATTATTGCTGTATCAAATGTAATACATATAGACTAGATCTGAACGTAGTGGGATGTACTCCCTAGTGATGATCTCTCTGTGATTACTTAGTGGAACTGGATTCCTTAGGTGAACTGATGATTAGTAAGCGACTTCGGGACGAAGTCTTTTTAAGGGGGTAGATTGAAATACCCCAAACAAATAAAACATGGATTAAACATATAATCACATTGATTAAGGCCTAAACATGCCTTAAAAGTCAACTGAGAACAACAGTGGTCAACACAAAGAAAGGTGTTGCACCCTTCGACTGATCAGGGTAAATAAATACCCAAATGAACTTCTTAGGACCTAAGATTTTGTCCTAAGCTCATTAACACCTAAACATATTACAATTGTTGGGAAACACTCCAACACAATGAACAAGCACTTTCATGCTTCAAGGTCAAGTAGAGCAAAAATGTGCTCTAAGAAAACCTTAAAGGTCTAATGACCTCAAAATGATATAAAATTGGATTCCATGATCAAATATCATGTAAGGATCACAAAAAAACCGTTCTCAAATGAAATACCCCGTAATTAAAAACAGTGATTAATTAGGCTAATTATTTTTTAAAAGCTTAATTACACTAAAATAAATACGAGGGAACAAATCCCGAAGAAAACGGACCTTTAAAATGGGTTAAAAGCATAAACGAACCTTAAAGCGCGTTTTTCGAGGAAACCGGGAAAACGTGACTTTAAGCGGGTCAAATAGACTCGTAACAGTTTTGGTCAACTAAATAATCATTAATAAATATTAGTGAAGCTTTAGAACCAAGAAAATTAATTAAAAGAGAGAATTCCGGAAAACGGGTTCCGGTTAGTGAGAACTGTAACAACCGGGATGTTGTGGGGTGAGAGTGCAAATAAACAAACTAAGTGTGTCCACTTTGCAAATAAAAATAAAAATTTGTGAGTGTGTGTGTAAGGGGGGCGGCCAGCTCACTCTCTCACACTCTCTTAATTTCCCTTCTTTATTTGCCTTTAGTAACAAAAGGACAAGAGAATAAATAAAAAAGCAAAAACAAATTCTCTCTCCTATCCCCACTCCTCTCTCTCACGTAGCCTCTCTCTCTCTTTTTCTCTTCTTCTTCCTCAAGCTTGCAAATGGCGATTTTTGGAGTCCCCTACAGCTCTCACCTTCTCTCCTCTCTTTGAACACTCAAATCTTCTCCAAACTCAACAAAAAGTATACCATTGTAATCCCCTTGCAAAGGAGAACACTTTCCTCCTTTCAAAAATCCAAAAACTCCATTTTTGTTTTTATGGGCATTCCCCATTTGAAGATTTGAGGCCACCATTAGAAGCACCTTCACCTCCTTGTCATCTTGAGGTAAAAAGAAGTTCGAAAATCCATCGTTTCTAGCTCTCATTAGCATTTTAAGAATTTTCAGTTTTTGAATGCTTGGTCCTCCTTGTTCCAGCTGATTTTGGCTCTCTTGTTGGGCTAGGAATCTTGTTCTCTTGCTAGTCAAGAACTCCATTCATCCATTAGAAGGTAATACTCTTGTCTAAACCCTAAAACACCTAAATTCTAGGGTTAGTATAAAATGGATGCTAAGTGTTTGTGTATATTGATATGGGTTGCTGTAGCATTGCCCATTCTTTGGTTAAAAACCGAGAACAAGAAGAAGGAAAGAAGAGAAGGAAAAGAAAGAAGGAAAAACTAGCAAGACAAGGTAAATGCTCTTACCTTGGGCTAGCTTGTGTATTACATTCTAACAAATTTTAAGTATCTAACAATGTGAAATGTAAGTAGTATGAGTAGTAGTAATGTAGTAGTGTATTGGAGAAAAGAATGTAACAGTTTTTGAAGTTTTAAATGATGTTTAAAACTTCGGAAAACATTGGGTAGTGAATGTGTATGTGTGCAGGAAATTATGTTGTTGTAGTAGCGTTGGAATGTGTATAAGTTGTGTTGTGTAAACAGGTTGTGAGAATATGCATATGCGAGCTGAAATAATGTGTAGAGAATGTTAAAATATAGGGGAGACTATGTCAAATTTGTGTAGGAAATGAGAGGACTTAAGTGTTTAAGAAGAGGAAGTAACCTAGGTAATAACTAGGTGTATTGGGAGAAGAGTAGTGGGAGTGTTTAGGGTCGTGAAACAGATTTTGGAATGAGTTTGTAAATGGGATGAAACTAGAGGGTAAGGTAATGTATTATGGATGCTAGGAATAGCATTAGTTGAGGGAGTATTGGAGGATAAGTGTTGAAGAAAAAATCTGTAGCATAATGTGGAAACCAAAATCTGTAGCATTAGTGTGAAGAAAACCAATGTAAGTGTTGGAATTGAAATGAGGAAATAATGAGTAAGTTGTGTAAGAATGGAGTAGTAAGTTTGGAGAATGAATTAAGGTGATTTAGAGTGTGTAAATAGTGCTAAATCATGTGGGGAAACATTGGTAAAGATTGGGGAAACAATGGGTAAAGAAAACACCCAAAAACAGATTTTAAAACTAAAGTACTGGGCCGGACCGACCTTAGGACCGAACTTGCAAGGTCGGTCGAGCCCAGATTTACAAGACGGGAAACCTTCTGGAATCGACCGACCTTGCGACCGGACTTGCTAGTTCGGTCGGACCAGAAAATTCTCCCGTCTGAAACCTTCTGGAATGGATCGAACTTGCGACCGGACTTGCAAGTTCGGTCGGCCAGAAAAATTCCGCAGATGAAAGCTTCTGGAATGGATCGAACTTGCGACCGGACTTGCAAGTTCGGTCGGCCAGAAAAATTCCCGTAATGCAAGCTACTGGAATGGACCGACCTTGCAACCGGACTTGCAAGGTCGGTCGGGCTAAAATCTCAACTGCGATACTTACTGGAATGGACCGACCTTGGGACCGGACTTGCAAGGTCGGTCGGCCCTAGAATTTTCACACGATGTAGCCTACTGGAATGGACCGGACTTGCAAGGTCGGTCGCAAGTCCGATCGAGTAAAAAAAAATGTTTTAATTATATGATTATAGTAATCATATATACATATATGCCTATATACACATATGCATATATATGTAGTAACACACCATTAATGAAGTAGTAATGGTAAGAAAGTAAGTAAATGAGTAAGGAAGCAAGCTTAAGAAGTAATAAGGAAAAGAATGGTTTTATAACCAAGTAAGAAAGTAATGAAGTAGTAAGTATACATTGAAAGTATCAATGAAGGAGTAAGTAGATCAATAATCATTGATCATACTACTTCATGTATGTATAGGAATCCCATAGTTGAGCTCCAAAGGAACCGGTAGTACCCTACGACGGTGAACGGTATGATTTCTTCATGCCCTGTATCCTAACTTGGTTACCCCGATTTGTGTGCTTATGTGATCACCAATAAGATAAATGCACGAATCGGACTTATATTGCACTTAACTGTGTTTGAACTATTTCGTTCTTGTTGAATCTTCTTGAACATTTAGTTTGTATAATTCATGAAATGTATGAATGGAAATGAAGTGTATGTGTAAGTATGGGTACTTATGTATTGTATGTATGTATGGAAAGTAAGTATGGACTTCTACTAATTCCTAACGATCTAACTCCTAACATGAGTAATGAGTAAAATGGAATGAGTAGAAGCCTGATATAGTTTCGGCCACGCGTGAGGATAAGGAAACACAAGAGGTTGGATCCGAATCCTGGCTATAATCTTTTCCATGGACCAAATCCCTTGAATGGGTAGCATCCTGGATTAGTGGGCCCTGAAGCCCGGTGGTGGGATGTAGTAATCCCTGCCCGAAGGTCATACCGACTTAACTGGAAGTAAAGTATGTAAGAAGTATTGTATTTGTATTGGTCTTGACTATCGTAAGTCACTGACCCGGAGTAAAAGAGTATTGAGCACCCGATTAACCCGGGTGTGTAATGAGGCTAACAAGACCTTGTATGTACTGGAGAATTGTATCTCCGTGATGCGGTGAGTATGGTAAGTATGGACGGTTGACTTGCATTGTCTTCCTTGTATGTATTGTATGTATGTATGCTTGTGAAATGAATGTATTGAATTGTATTGTATAAAGCATGTATGTATGTATGAATGAAACGAACCGCATGTACTCGACCAAATAGTTGGCGTACCCTCGCTAGTACGCGGGGTATGCGGTTATCATATGCAGCGTAAGCTGACCCCCTAGGGGGAATGTTTTTACTCCACAGGTACCCGCGAGGCGTGACGGTAGGGTAAGGACGTGATGTGATTCTTTTTGGAATGTAGCAGTAGGACTGAATAGTGTACCAAGTTGTACACGGCTAGGCCATTTTGAGTAGCCGGTGTACCATGTGGTACACCTTTTTGGATATTGAAATCTTGATTGGATAGTAAGGAGAGTTAAACTCTTCATTTTTGAGAAGTAATCTTGGAATGTAATTCGTAAAATTGGGATACTCGGTAATCAAATGTAAGTAAGTATTTGGTATTGTAAAGTAAGTAGTATGTATGCATTTCATTCTAATCATCAGACCGAAACGGTAAGTAGTAGTAGCCTTGTTAACCTTGGATGGTTAACGGCGTGTATCACCCGCCGGGAGTAAGTAGGTATTCCGCTGCGAGAAGGGTAGGTATGGGATTGATTAGAGGATGATGGAAGAATTAGCGGTTGGGGTGTTACAAAAAGTGGTATCAGAGTGAAGTCTCGCTCTGATGATTAGAATCCTAAGTGTAGTGATTACCGAGTTAGGATTTCAACCGTCTTAAGACGGATAATTAGAAACCTAACTAAGAACTACCGTTGTTAACAACGGATACCCTTAACGTCCGTAAGGACGATACCATTGTTTGAATCAAGACCATGAGGTCATAGTATCACGACATCTAATGTAATCCACACTTGTTCAGATGTCAGGACGAGGTCCAGGTCGTCCCAGAGGAGGGGGCAACGAAGGACCAAGCGCACAGACGATAGCTGAAATCGTCGCCGCCACGGTAGCACAGATGCTACCGGATGTAATCACCGTTGTACAAGCAACTCAACAAAACCAACAGCAGCAACAATAGCAGCAGCCCGACCCGCCTCAACCCTGTGAGACCAATTGGGTAAAAGCTGTCGCCGACCTTTGACCTCCATGCTTTAGAGGCGAGAGCGACCCCGCCAAACTCGAGGCCTATCTCTCTGAGATGGAGACGGCATTCGAGACACTTGAGACTCCCGCTGGAGTTCGAGTGAGGATAGCTGCGTATTACCTCAAAGACGCGGCTATGGACTGGTGGAAACTCGTTAAGGCCGAGCACATAGCTGATCCCGCATTCGGATGGGAAGCATTCACCTCTCTCCTCCGATCTAAGTACTACCCCGAGCATGTCAAGACCAAGAAAAGGCTTGAGCTCGACGCACTAAAAATGACCGAGAAGATGACGGTTGATGAATATTACCGCACCTTCACCTCTCTTCTCCGACTTCTACCCGACCTTGGGTATACCGGCCAAGTCTTGGTCGACCGCTTCTACGGCGGATTGAGCCATCGACTCCGGTATGGCATGGGCTTCACACGGTTTACCTCCCTTCAGGTAAACAAGTTGAACCCTTAAAAAGCCATGAGTAATGTGAATTAGTATTCCCGTATGTAAGTGTAACCTAATGCCTAAGTAATTCAGGAGTGTTACCATGCTGCCTCCCGAGTGGAGATCACATGCCAGTTGAGGGATGAAGATCAAGCGCTTAAGCGCAAGGCAAGCAACAAAAACACCTCCGATGACCAAAACCAATCCAAACCTTGGAAGAAAAGGAAGAGGAAGCATTCCCACCATAAGAACACTTCCGGAGACGGCGGTGCCCATGCTGAGAAGGGCAAGGCAGCTGAGCCATTACAGATTGCCTACACCGCACCAGTGGCAGCGAAGCCACTGAGGTCTCAGCCCTACAGGGGTAAGAACCCGAAACCGAATTAGTACACTTGTGAATTTGTATGTATATAGAGTATTGTAAGTATACCGAACCTTGCTAACTTGGAAGCTATATGTTCTGGATTTGGCCAAGGAAAGAACCAATCTGATGGCCGCAGGTACATCTACCGTAACTGCAACCAGGATCATCCTGGCACAGATTGCCAAGGAAGGAAGATCCGCTGCTTCACTTGTCAGAAACCGGGCCACCGTGCCAATGCATGCCCGGAGAACTCTAAGCCTAAGGGCAACTACCTGGGCTACAAGCAGCGTGAGGGCAAGGAGGTTGCATCTGGCGATGCTCATGCCCAGCACACCTCGCAGGGACAGGGATCCTGAGGTCCGTAGAAGGGCGCACCGCAGAGGCAGCCGGCCTTACACATCATAGACCGTGATGGGACCGGGACTAAGTCCGGCCCAGGTAACCACTGTAACCTTTAATCCTTGAAGAGCATGACTAAGTATTAAAGTAATTGTATGAATGAAAGCATGAATGCGTAAGTACTTGAAGTATGAAATTGAGCATGAGTAAGTAACATGGAAGTATGTATTGAGTATGAATGAATTAGTAAGCCTTGAACTCACTCTAGATATAATTTACCACCTTAGGGAAATTCCTTATCTGTTACCCGATACCTTCGAACTCGCCTCATGAAGAGACCGACATCGCCAATCACCACTTCAACAACGAACAGTGTCAGGTCATCCGCCCAGGTATGATCTTATTAAAAGGATATCTGACACCCGAGGCACAAGTTTCAATCATCCGACGATGCAACGAGCTAGGAATGGGTCCAGGAGGATTTTATACACCTGAATTCCCCGGTGGAGCAACAATGAAGCTGAAATGATGTGCTTGGGAAAGGATTGGAACCCTTATACCAAGACATACCAAACAACGCGAATAGGAGACGGAGCAACACCTCCAGCAATACCCCCAGAATTCCAATCGCTTGTCACACAAGCTGTAGTTATTGCACAACAATGTGAAGATGAGCCAATCCCTGCACTTGAAGCAGACTTATGTATCGTCAACTTCTATGAGAAAGAAGGACGACTTGGCCTACACCAAGACAAGGACGAGACAGCGGAATCTCTTGAACTAGGAGTGCCCGTAGTGTCTTGGTCCATTGGTGATGACGCCGTATTCTTGTATAGCGAGCAGAAGCGTGTGGACCTCGCAGAGAAATTGGTATTGAGATCAGGAGATGTTCTAATCATGGGTGGAAAATCAAGGTTGCTGTATCACGGAATCCAGAAGATCAAGTTGAATACAGCACCACCGGCAATAATCAATGCCACACACATGAAACTAGGACGCCTGAACCTTACCTTTAGAAAGTATTAATCTTGTAGTAGCATGTAATCCAGTAGTAACGTGTATTAGAGACACAGTATGTATGATGGTTGGTTATTCAATAAAAGCAGTGTTGGTTATTAAATTCCACTTGCGTTCCACCATCTTTACTTATAATCTCATGAATCAATAGGTTGTGGACTCGGTACCGAAGGTAACCTGAGCATCCTCACCGAAGAACAAGCCGGCAAGAGCGGCACCATTCTAACGGGAACCTTCCTAGTAAACGGCATCGAAGCCTCAGTATTATTCGACTCCGGCGCCTCTCACACCTTTGTATCGCCATCATTCGCTACAAGGTTGGGGCTAGACGCAGATGAGCTACCAAATTTCTTGGTTACTCTCCCGTCGAAGGAGCGGGTAAAGTGTACTAAGTATTACCACACCGCCACCATTCAAATCAAAGGTGAAGTGTTTCCCATTTCCTTCATTGAATTCAACGGATTGGGATTCGACTTGATAATTGGAATGAACTGGTTGGAGCGGCACAAAGGACGGATCCTATGCGCCGAGCACCGATTGCTGCTCAAGAGTCCATCTGGGGTCACTGTTTCATACCGCCAGAGACCGAGAGAGCCTTCAACTATAGTCATCTCCGCTATGGCAATGTATCGGGAGCTCAGAAAAGGACATGAAGTGTATTTATGTCATGTGCAAGACCTGGAGAGAGATCCAGAGTTTAGTGACAAGGTAGCAGTAGTCTCAGAATTCCCTGATGTATTTCCGAAAGAGCTACCTGGTATGCCACCACAAAGAGCAGTAGAGTTTGAAATCGACCTTGTACCGGGTACTGGTCCCATTGCTAGGGCACCATACCGTATGGCACCAGCAGAAATGGCAGAACTCAAAGAACTACTACATGATCTTCTCGACAAAGGGTTTATACGCCCGAGCGTATCACCCTGGGGAGCACCGGTCCTCTTCGTGAAGAAGAAGGACGGTAGTCTCCGCCTCTGCATCGACTACCGCGAATTGAATGCGGTCACTGTAAAGAACAAGTATCCATTGCCACGCATCGACGGCCTGTTCGATCAGTTGAAGGGAGCATCCGTCTTTTCTAAGATTGATCTCCGATCCGGATATCACCAAATTGCTATCAAAGAGCAAGACATTGAGAAAACAGCATTCCGAACAAGATATGGCCATGCAGAATGGATTTATCGTGAGTGATTTAGAAGAGGAGTAGTTGTTAAAAGAAAGAAATTAATACTCAAAATAACCGTCGGGCTGCAAATTAAAACCCGGTCGTAGTAGTGTAGAAGACAGAAGCGGCCGGGGTCAAACCGTGGGACTTATAGCGAGCTAAAGTAGTTCCTAAGCTTGTCACAAAAGGGGGGAAGTTAATTGACTTGTTTTTAGAGAATTAAAAGAGCAGATTAAATTATTGAGTGCAGATGAATTAAATGGAACTCCGGGTTCAGGTTTAATATAATCTGATTAATTATGCTATCTCTTCCGGTTTAATAAATTAGTTTGGCAAAATTCCTGTAATTATCCTAAGGACTAAGTCATAGACCCTTAAGAACTCGTTTACCAGAAAATGCTCGGTCTAATCAAGGTTCGAGCAAAACTAAGTAAACGGACGTTAAATTCAAGGAATTATAATTGCATCTGTAAATACTAACTTATTAAATCATAATAAGTTTTCTCCAGATTTACGGCTTAAATAACCTGTCTATTTATCACCTGGTCTGATCAAAATAGACTTAGGAAAGCATTTTAATAAATATATGTAATTTACTAAAATGGTGAGAGAAATCCTTTAAGCATAACAAACTGTATTTATTAAAACCGGTAAAAATATTGATTACATAATTAAACAAACCATAATTAAAAACCTTGCCCGGAGCAAATCCTCCTTAGCCAGACATATTAACTGGTAATAAATCTGACAGAGGTTGGACGTAATAACAGCACGGAGACGTGATTAGTGAATGGAGAAATGGAGAGGTCGAAGAGTGAAACATGTACGTAGGTTATTATAAGTGAAGTGGGTGAATTTGAGAATTTAGAGAACAGGGGTATGAGATGTACGTGAGTGTTAATGGAAGAGAATGAATGAGGTGAGAATGAATGATTTTCTGGTTTTCTCCGTGCACTCGTACAAAGGCTGTAGGGAATGGGTATTTATAGAAGAAAATGAAGAGTAGTCTTCCGTAGATATTTGCAGTTGATTGCCCACTTGAGTGCTTCGTTGATTGAAGCATTGATTGCTTCATTCATTTATTGCAGGGGACAGTGGCGAAATGCGGGAGCGATTTAAGGTAGGCAGTGGTCGGAGTAGATAGATAAGGCGAAGAAGACGACTGCGCGAAGAAGAAAACTAGTCCGGCGTCCATTTTAGTCTTGACCGCGTCGAAGACCGCCTGGCGGTTTGGTGTGTGGTGTCCGCCTGATAAGTTGCGGTAGTGGTAGTGTTGTCCGCGTGGTAACGGGGCGGACAAGAGTGAGGAGACCGCTAGGCGGTTGCATGAGAGGAGTCCGCAAGGTAACGGGGCGGACAAGAGTGAGACGTCCGCTAGGTAACGGGGCGGACAAGAGTGAGACGTCCGCTAGTGGTTCCGCCTCTTTAGAGGCGGTTGTCTGTGAGAGGACCGCCAGGCGGTTGTATATGAGGTGACCGCCTGATATGGGGCGGTTGCAGCCTTGACCGTGGCCCATTTTCCTTCGAACTTTGACCGGCTCTAGATTCTTCATTTGGACTCCGTTTTCTGAGCCGTTTGCGTCTACGCGTTCGTCTCTTTGTCTACTTTACTCCCGGCTTGGTTTTCCTCATGTTAAACCAATAATTTTGTGAGATAAACAATAAAATATAAACTAGAGGAAAACTAACCGAAGTGGAGAAATGAGCAAGAAAAGTGCTGATATTAAACATGAAATACACCTATAAAACATGCTCATTTTGACACTTATCAGGCCACTACGAATTCACAGTGATGCCATTCGGTCTGTCTAATGCACCAGCCAAATTCATGGACCTAATGAACCGGTTATTTAGTGATCAGCTGGACACTTCAGTAGTAGTATTCATTGACGACATTCTTGTGTATTCGAAGTCACCAGAAGAACATGAAAACCATTTGAGAAGAGTACTTGAGACACTGC
Source organism: Limonium bicolor (assembly GCA_023374045.1). Classification (NCBI taxonomy): domain Eukaryota; kingdom Viridiplantae; phylum Streptophyta; class Magnoliopsida; order Caryophyllales; family Plumbaginaceae; genus Limonium; species Limonium bicolor. The sequence goes on from CM041777.1 coordinate 420,627,345, forward strand.
GCGAGAACCAGCTGTATGCGAAGTTCTCCAAATGCGAGTTTTGGCTAGATCAGGTATCATTCCTCGGTCATGTCATCTCGAGCGGGGTATTTCAGTAGATCCATCCAAAATCGAAGCAGTGCGATCATGGCCTAGACCTAAGACTGTTACCGACATCCGGAGCTTTCTTGGTTTAGCCGGTTATTACCGGAGGTTTGTAAAGGACTTCTCAAAAGTCGCTAAGCCCATGACGTCATTGATGAAGAAAGATGCACCCTTTGTATGGACAAAGGAGTGCGAGGTATCCTTCCAGAAACTAAAAGACTCATTGACCTCAGCGCCAATTCTCACACTTCCAGAGGGCACAGAGGGATTTGAGGTGTATTGTGATGCATCGGGCAAGGGCATGGGATGCGTACTCATGCAGCATGGCAAGGTAGTAGCCTATGCTTCTCGCCAGCTGAAAAAGCATGAGGAGAATTACCCGACACATGATCTAGAGTTAGGAGCCATTGTCTTCGCCTTGAAGATATGGCGACACTATCTCTATGGGGTAAGCATCACCATCTACTCCGACCACAAAAGTTTGCAGTATGTATTTACCCAGAAAGAACTGAATATAAGACAGAGGAGGTGGATGGAGTTCCTCTCGGATTACGACATCAACCTCCAGTATAAAGAAGGGAAGGCAAACGTAGTAGCCGACACCCTGAGTCGTCGAGCACACTCGCTCCATTCGCTACTCGCTTCTTCTAGCTTGGTTGACGAGGTGCGAGACGCTCAGTTGAGCGACCCTTACTTCACAGAGATCAGACAGAAAATCACAGATGGTACCTTCGAGCGCCGAAAGTACGACTTCAAACTGCATGAAGATGGTCTGATCCGTTTGAATGGCAGATTATGCGTCCCCCGAAGCAATGCTGAGCTAAGGGATCGCATTCCGCGAGAGTCACATTGTTCGACATTGCATGTCCATCCGGGAGCCTCTAAAATGTACAAAGACATGAAGAGGTACTTCTGGTGGTTAGGAATGAAGTCAGACGTGACTGAGTATGTTCTGAGGTGTCTCACATGCCAGAAGGTGAAGTTCGAGCACCGAAGACCGGGAGGAATGGTGCAATCCATGCCCATTCCGGAGTGGAAATTCCACGATATCTCTATGGATTTTGTTGTTGGACTCCCACCTGCTAGGGGAGGACTCAACATGATCTGGGTAGTAGTCGATCGTCTAACCAAGGTTGCCCGATTCATACCGATGAAGGACACCTGAAAGGTGGCAAAGCTCGCGGAGCTATTCGACAAGGAGATCATTCGACACCACGGAGTCCAGAAAACCATTGTATCTGACCGCGACACCAGATTTCTTTCGAGATACTGGAGAGCAACACGGGAAGCGCTTGGTACTGAGTTGAAGCTAGCACCGCCTTCCATCCACAGACCAACTGTCAGACAGAAAGGACCATCCCAAACACTAGAGGATATGCTAAGGGCATGTGCCTTAGACTTCCAGGGGAGCTGGATTGAGAAGCTTCATCTTATCGAGTTTTCGTATAACAATAGCTACCATGCTTCGATTAAGATGTCGCCATTCCAAGCTTTGTATGGTAGACCTTCCGTACCCCGTTATTGTTGGGATGAGTCAAGCGAAGCGGTCATCATAGGACCGGAGTATTTAGAACAAGTCAAGCTGAGGTACAACAAATCCGAGCAAATATGAAAGCAGCCCCAAGATAGACAGAAATCCATGCGGATGCGACGACGCGACCTTGGAGTTTGCCGTGGGCGACCAAGTGTTCTTGCGTGTCCTCACCTATGAAGGGTGTCTTTCGATTTGGCCAAAAGGGCAAGCTGAGCCCGAAATTTGTAGGCCCGTATACCATTACCGAGAGGATTGGAGCCGTAGCTTATAGGCTAGCATTGCCTGAAGAATTGGGGCGTGTTCATGATGTCTTTCATGTATCACAACTCAAGAAATACATAGCCGATCCCTCTCATGCATTAGAACCCGAACTTCCCTAGAGCCGACGATGAGATATGTCGAGACTCCACGCGAATCCTTGATACAAGACAAGAGACACTCGCCATAAATCTGTACGAATGGTGAAGGTCTTGTGGTCTAACCACGATGTCGAGGAAGCGACTTGGGAATTAGAGGACGCCATGAAGGCGAAGTACCCGAATTTATTTGTAGACAGATGTCTAGTATCCGTATAGCACGGAGGGTACGGGGCGTACCCCTTTTAGGGGGGTAAGCCTTTTTGCTTTTGCATTGCTTCGGTTAGCATTGCGTATATGTATTATTGTAATTGTATTTTGGTTGGCACATGTAGTGCTAATTGTATTATATTGGCACAAAGTAGTGCTAGTAGTATTCAGTATGTAGTACGATGAGTATGGTATGTATGTAATGAGTAATGCATTTGTGTTGTACGGTATATGACACGAATGACATTGTGAGTGTATTGTGGAATGTATGAACGGAATGGTGTGTGTATGGTATTTGAATGGGTATTGCGTATGAATTGAGTATTGTGTATGGAATTGAACTGAGTATGATGTATGGTATCTGAATTGTGTATGCTGGTAGTGTAAGAATTGTGAACCCTTGTAAGGTGGTAGTAGAATGTATTGTGGCAACTGGTTTGCCAAATAAGTAAAATGTAAACCGTAACCTTGAGCAACTTTGAGGGCAAAGTTTCTTAAAGGGGGTAGATTGAAATACCCCGTAATTAAAAACAGTGATTAATTAGCTAATTATATTTTTAAAAGCTTAATTACACTAAAATAAATACGAGGGAACAATCCCGAAGAAAACGGACCTTTAAAATGGGTTAAAGCATAAACGAACCTTAAAGCGCGTTTTTCGAGGAAACCGGGAAAACGTGACTTTAAGCGGGTCAAATGACTCGTAAGTTTTGGTCAACTAAATAATCATTAATAAATATTAGTGAAGCTTTAGAACCAAGAAAATTAATTAAAAGAGAGAATTCCGGAAAACGGGTTCCGGTTAGTGAGAACTGTAACAACCGGGAAGTTGTGGGGTGAGAGTGCAATAAACAAACTAAGTGTGTCCACTTTGCAAATAAAAATAAAAAATTTGTGAGTGTGTGTGTGGGGGGGGCCCAGCTCACTCTCTCACACTCTCTTAATTTCCCTTCTTTATTTGCCTTTAGTAACAAAAGGACAAGAGAATAAATAAAAAGCAAAAACAAATTCTCTCTCCTATCCCCACTCCTCTCCCTCACGTAGCCTCTCTCTCCTTTTTCTCTTCTTCTTCCTCAAGCTTGCAAATGGCGATTTTTGGAGTCCCCTACAGCTCTCACCTTCTCTCCTCTCTTTGAACACTCAAATCTCTCCAAACTCAACAAAAGTATACCATTGTAATCCCCTTGCAAAGGAGAACACTTTCCTCCTTTCAAAAATCCAAAAACTCCATTTTCGTTTTTATGGGCATTCCCCATTTGAAGATTTAGGCCACCATTAGAAGCACCTTCACCTCCTTGTCATCTTAGGTAAAAGAAGTTCGAAAATCCATCGTTTCTAGCTCTCATTAGCATTTTAAGAATTTTCAGTTTTTGAATGCTTGGTCCTCCTTGTTCCAGCTGATTTTGGCTCTCTTGTTGGGCTAGGAATCTTGTTCTCTTGCTAGTCAAGAACTCTATTCATCCATTGGAAGGTAATACTTTTGTCTAAACCCTAAAACACCTAAATTCTAGGGTTAGTATAAAATGGATGCTAAGTGTTTGTGTATATTGATATGGGTTGCTGTAGCATTGCCCATTCTTTGGTTAAAAACCGAGAACAAGAAGAAGGAAAGAAGAGAAGGAAAAGATAGAAGGAAAAACTAGCAAGACAAGGTAAATGCTCTTACCTTGGGCTAGCTTGTGTATTACATTGTAACAAATTTTAAGTATCTAACAATGTGAAATGTAAGTAGTATGAGTAGTAGTAATGTAGTAGTGTATTGGAGAAAAGAATGTAACAATTTTTGAAGTTTTAAATGATGTTTAAAACTTGGGAAAACATTGGGTAGTGAATGTGTATGTGTGCAGGAAATTATGTTGTTGTAGTATCGTTGGAATGTGTATAAGTTGTGTTGTGTAAACAGGTTGTGAGAATATGCATATGCGAGCTGAAATAATGTGTGGAGAATGTTAAAAATATAGGGGAGACTATGTCAAATTTTGTGTAGGAAATGAGAGGACTTAAGTGTTTAAGAAGAGGAAGTAACCTAGGTAATAACTAGGTGTATTGGGAGAAGAGTAGTGGGAGTGTTTAGGGTCTTGAAACAGATTTTGGAATGAGTTTGTAAATGGGATGAAACTAGAGGGTAAGGTAATGCATTTTGGATGCTAGGAATAGCATTAGTTAAGGGAGTATTGGAGGATAAGTGTTGAGGGAAAAATCTGTAGCATAATGTGGAAACCAAAATCTGTAGCATTAGTGTGAAGAAAACCAATGTAAGTGTTGGAATTGAAATGAGGAAATATGAGTAAGTTGTGTAAGAATGGAGTAGTAAGTTTGGAGAAGAATTAAGGTGATTTAGAGTGTGTAAATAGTGCTAAATCATGTGGGGAAACATTGGTAAAGATTGGGGAAACAATGGGTAAAGAAAACACCCAAAAACAGATTTTAAAACTAAAGTACTGGGCCGGACCGACCTTAGGACCGAACTTGCAAGGTCGGTCGAGCCCAGATTTACAAGACGGGAAACCTTCTGGAATCGACCGACCTTGCGACCGACTTGCAAGTTCGGTCGGACCAGAAAACTCTCCCGTCTGAAACCTTCTGGAATGGACCGAACTTGCGACCGGACTTGCAAGTTCGGTCGGCCAGAAAAATTCCGCAGATGAAAGCTTCTGGAATGGACCGAACTTGCGACCGGACTTGCAAGTTCGGTCGGCCAGAAAATTCCCGTAATGCAAGCTACTGGAATGGACCGACCTTGCGACCGGACTTGCAAGGTCGGTTGGGCTAAAATCTCAACTGTGAAACTTACTGGAATGGACCGACCTTGGGACCGGACTTGCAAGGTCGGTCGGCCCGGAATTTTCACACGATGTAGCCTACTGGAATGGACCGGACTTGCAAGGTCGGTCGCAAGTCCGGTCGAGTCAAAAAAATGTTTTAATTATATTATAGTACATATATACATATATATGCCTATATACACATATGCATATATATGTAGTAACACACCATTAATGAAGTAGTAATGGTAAAAAGTAAGTAAATGAGTAAGGAAGCAAGCTTAAGAAGTAATAAGGAAAAGAATGGTTTTATAACCAGTAAGAAAGTAATGAAGTAGTAATTACATTGAAAGTATCAATGAAGGAGTAAGTAGATCAATAATAGATCATTGATCGTACTACTTCATGTATGTATAGGAATCCCATAGTTGAGCTCCAAAGGAACCGGTAGTACCCTACGACGGTGAACGGTATGATTTCTTCATGCCCTGTATCCTAACTTGGTTACCCCGATTTGTGTGCTTATGTGATCACCAATAAGATAAATGCACGAATCGGACTTATATTGCACTTAACTGTGTTTGAACTATTTCGTTCTTGTTGAATCTTCTTGAACATTTAGTTTGTATATTCATGAAATGTATGAATGGAAATTAAGTGTATGTGTAAGTATGGGTACTTGTGTATTGTAGTATGTATGGAAAGTAAGTATGGACTTCTACTAATTCCTAACGATCTAACTCCTAACATGAGTAATTGATAAATGGAATGAGTAGAAGCCCGATATAGTTTCGGCCACGTGTGAGGATAAGGAACACAAGAGGTTGGATCCGAATCCTGGCTATAATCTTTTCCATGGACCAAATCCCTTGAATGGGCAGCATCCTGGATTAGTGGGCCACCCTAAAGCCCGGTGGTGGGATGTAGTAATCCCTGCCCGGAGGTCATACCGACTTAACTGGAAGTAAAGTATGTAAGATATTGTATTTGTATTGGTCTTGACTATTGTAAGTCACTGACCCGGAGTAAAAGAGTATTGAGCACCCGATTAACCCGTGTGTAATGGTGAGAGCTAACAAGACCTTGTATGTACTGGAGAATTGTATCTCCGTGATGCGGTGAGTATGGTAAGTATGGACGGTTGACTTGCATTGTCTTCCTTGTATGTATTGTATGTATGTATGCTTGTGAAATGAATGTATTGAATTGTATTTTATAAAGCATGTATGTATGTATGAATGAAACGAACCGCATGTACTCGACCAAATAGTTGGCGTACCCTCGCTAGTACGCGGGGTATGCGGTTATCATATGCAGCATAAGCTGACCCCCTAGGGGGAATGTTTTTACTCCACAGGTACCCGCGAGGCGTGACGGTAGGGTAAGGACGTGATGTGATTCTTTTTGGAATGTAGCAGTAGGACTGGAATAGTGTACCGAGTTGTACACGGCTAGGCCATTTTGAGTAGCCGGTGTACCATGTGGTACACCTTTTTGGATATTGAAATCTTGAATGGATAGTAAGGAGAGGATGTATAAACTCTTCATTTTTGAGAAGTAATCTTGGAATGTAATTCGTAAAATTGGGATACTCGGTAATCAAATGTAAGTAAGTATTTGGTATTGTAAAGTAAGTAGTATGTATGCATTTCATTCTAATCATCAGACCGAAACGGTAAGTAGTAGTAGCCTTGTTAACCTTGGATGGTTAACGGCGTGTATCACCCGCCGGGAGTAAGTAGGTATTCCGCTGCGAGAAGGGTAAGTATGGGATTGATTAGAGGATGATGGAAGAATTAGCGGTTGGGGTGTTACATCAAAGAAAACCAAGCTCAGAAACACCTTGCAACACAAAATGTGCACTAAAACACCTTAAAGCACGTTTTTGTGAAATTGCCTTCTAAATTGGTTTTTAATGGGCTTAAAGGTCATAATTACCTTTAAATATGATAATATATCATATTATAACATATTAGGAATTTAATTCCAGAAATTTACAAATTTTTACAAATTTAATATTAAAATATTAATAAAACCCTAAAAGGGGGCCCATTTGAGTCAACATTGAATAAGAATGGTCAAGAGGTCAAAGTTGACCCCTTGGACCACATGGAATCGGCAGCCACAAGCAAGAGGAGGCTGAATTAGCCACTTGCACATACAAGGGACAAGTCTCCAACACTACTCCTTAAATTAAGGAGATTACCTTTTACCTTTCTAATATATGGACTAAACAATACACTCTTGCTCCATGATTGATTCAATCAGCCTCCAAAACCGTGTGAGCCAGCCCTTTCCCCTCCATTAACCGATGCCTTATCCCCTTGGATGAGTCATTAGCCATTACAAAACATAAACTTATCAAAAGTTGCTTTTTCAATTATTAAGCCTCATTTCAATCATTCTCTTGCCTCTAGCTCCATCCCAGCCGAGCTCCTTCAGTTTCCAGACCCTCTCAAGCTGTGTTCTTGAGTTAGGAAGACAACTCCATCTCTAAAGCTCCCAAGGTATTGGTTTAAGGCTTATTTTAGCTCTTTTTCTTCATCTCTTCATTACCTACACTTAGATCTCGTGGCTCATCACTTCCTATGGCTTATTCTCAGTGTTTTAAGGTTATAACACCAACCAATTTCGGCTGAAGCAAGTATAGGGACCAAGGTTTCCTAAATTTGCATTTTAAGGTAAAAACGTACCTTAAGCTTCTCTACTCTTCATCCGATTTTCTTCCTTTGATTTTTATGAGTCTATACACTCATAATCTTCATATTTACATGTTCATTCAGTTGGTTAGCCTTTTGGAGCAAGGGTGGTCGAGATCTAAAGGAAATACCCTTCTTTAAGGCATTCTTCCAAGGTAAAACCTAATACCAAGGCAGCTTGTTGTTGTCTAGCTATTCCCTATGTCTATATGGTGAATTTAACACCTTGGGGTGTGTTTTATTCAGGCCGAATCCTCTTGAAGTTCCCTTGCATTTTTAAGGTGATTTTTGCCTTAAATCTTACATTAATTGTTCCTTATGGTTAAGCTCAAGCTTGGAGTATAACCATATCTTATTTTGGTGTGTTAAACGTGTCTAAATGATGTGGTGAATTTTCTTTCAAGTGGCCGAGTTCATGCAAGGAGAAATCAAGGTATAAACACCTTAAAACTTATGATTTTATGAATTCTTAGCATATATATTAATTATGCCGAGAGTGGACTTAAACATATGGGTTATATTAACCTAAAAATGGAAAAAAAATACTAAGATAAATTAAGCTAGTCATTTAAGAGATTTAATTAACATAATGGTCAAATTATGACATTATGTGGAAAAATATTTAAGCTACAGCAAGGCCGTGAGCTTATACTATATTTTGGGCAATTTAAGTGTAATTTTATGTCATAAAGCAAAGTTGTAATAAGGCCATGTCATTAAGCCATTTTAATTTAAGTTTATAAGCTTATTTAGTTAGATTTATGCTTATATAGTTAAGTTTGGGGCCAAACCGTAATTATTGGTAAAATATAAAGCCATGGGCTTAATTTAGAGGAATTTAGGGTTTTTAAATGAATTTAATAAAAATTATAACATTTTATAAAGTTTTGGGTCAAAATTGTAAAAATAGAAAACTATGGGGTATTATTGGTGATTACCGAAAGTTTGGTTCCAATTTGGTCATAGAAGTCAAGTTGACTATATAGGAGACTTTGACCAAGTTTGGAGAATTTTAGAAAGTAAAATACTAACTTATATTAAGATAGTTATTAATTTGTAAAAGATTTATAAGAGATGGGGCTATAATGTAATTTCCGAAACTTTGAGGTACTAAATGGGATTTGGAACAGTCCTTAAGTTATTAGGAATTTTTAGAAGTTTATTTGGCTAAATTTGGAGTTTAAATGAAGGGAAAATTACATTGCCCACCCATGAGGTATTGAGGAATTACAATGCCCACCCATGAGCTTTAGAAAATTACAATGCCCACCCATGAGATATTAAGAAATTACAATGCCCACCCACGAGTTTTAGAAAATTACAATGTCCACCCATGTACTTATCAAAAAGAGGTGAAATCGAATATGTAAAGTAATGATTACCTTAAGAAACAACTTAGACAATGGTAAAAAAAATAAAAAAACCCTAAATTAATCTTATATGACCACTTAGAAGTCAAATAAATGAAACATGCCTAAAAATAACAAAATAAAGAAATAAAATCAAATAAAATGAGGTGAACATATATGTAATTCCTCGTAATTTTTGCACCTTTTTTTCTTCATTTCATCACTCTAATGTTGCACGGTGTAAATAAGGTTTTTTTATTGCTTTACATAGTTGAATTGATTAATCAATGTAAAATTTACTTAGATCTTTGATTTTTACCTCATTTTGATAAGTACATGGGTGGGCCTTGTAATTTTCTAAAACTCATGGGTGGGCATTGTAATTTCTTAATATCTCATGGGTGGGCATTGTAATTTTTAAAGCTCATGGGTGGGCATTGTAATTCCCCAATACTTCATGGGTGGGCAATGTAATTTTTCCTTAAATGAATTATATAAGTATAATATATGATATTTTATGACATTGTTACAAATGGGTAACAAATGGGTAAAAATCGAGATTTACAGAAAGTATAAGGTTAGGAATAATATTTATAACCTTTTGGTATAGTTTGGTAATTTTTGGAGTTATATATAAGATTTTATAAAGACATATGTATAATATATGGTTTTAATGGTATTAGAAAACTATGTATTATAAATTGGGAAGATTTGGTAAATATACAAAGTTTGGTGGTGGAAATTTAATTAAAACAGTTCTAGGGTCAGTTCGATAATTATAGCCTTTAAAAACTATAGGTTATAATTATATTAAGGTTTAGGGATTATAATATAAGGTATATATTATAAGTGTAACAATGAAATATAATTTGGGGTTGATTTGTGATTTATAGAAGTTTAGTGGTATATGATGAAAGCCGAAAATATAAGGGGCTGTTTGGTATTTATAACAAAATATAACTATAGGTTATAATTGTTTTAATGACTTAAATGTCATAATATATGTTATATACCTAAATAATAACATTATATTAATAATGTGGTGGATTTTGTAAATACTTAAAGATAATAGGTGCTGTTCGGAAATATTGACATTTTTAAAGGAAATTTATAATATGGTATTTAATGTTATAAGAGTGATAACATTTATAATATAAGAGGTATTCATTAAAAGAATGGATATATATATTATTAAGACTTACCATATAACAAAGAGTTCCATCATGTATATAAATAAATATATGTTATGGTGGAAAAATATAGTATGGTTTGATAACCATGCATTATCATAATTTAAAATGATGAAAGGTGAAAGGAAAAAGAATTACAAACATTGGATATGGAATCCTAATGTTAGGAGTATACATGTGATAATAAGGATTTATATAATTGAAAGTATTGTTTACATATGAATTATACCACATTGAACTTGGAAAAAAAAAACCTTAGAAAAATAAATACTAAGGTGAGATGTATAAATCATGATAAAGAATCATGCATACAATATAGAAACAAACTATACGACATACAAGGGTATGTTAAGTTACATGCGATAACAAGTTCAACATTAAGTAAGTGAATATACAAGACAAGACTACGCATGTAATATAACGTTTTTCCAAATCTCGAGTTAAGCCGACAACCCGACAAACGTTGACAGTTAATAACGGGGGATTAACCGGGAGGTATTATTGACGGTACGGGGTACCGTAGAGTTATGCTATTATACGGGACGCTAATCAGTAGCGTTATGTATTGTTTAGATTGTTGGTGACGACACACGGAGCATAGGATCTTGCTGATTCATACTCCACCGTAATACAATCAGGGTGAACGGTATGTTATTTATGTGGCTTGATTGTCTCTGAGGATTTCCTCAGTTCAGACATTGTGTGAAAATCTGTGATAAGATTGAATGTCTGCTCGTGTGAATTAATATGCTTGAGTTGTGTATTAATGCTGCTTTATTATTACTGTTGTACGATAACAGTACCGTTCGTATATATGAACATATTATAAAACGAACTAGCGGCAATGATGCTATCTTATATGTGTAATATAAGGAACGTAAGTAAAACGTTGTAGCATTAGGACAATAAGATATATAAAATATCTGAGACTTATATACGGAGCATTTGCCTCTTTAACGCCGCTCTCGTATCTAGCACTAGATCCCGAGTCGACATACTCAGGATTGGACTACGACCTTAGTCTGCTGTGTTAGAAAAAAAGTAAAACGATGCGATGGTATAGATAAGTTTATCAAGAGGATGTGGCTCTTGCTGTGAACTGTGATCCATTAACGATACTAGGATACCGTGTGGTAACCGTAAGTATCTGGATAAATTTCCAACGAACTACAGATTGTTCGTAGGTCGGAGACTCTACCGCTGGAGTGGCTATTGCCGTGGGTGACCCGCCATAAGAGATTGGTAACTTAGAGACACGTCGTTCTGACGAGACGTTGTCATTAGACATGACTGAACAATTACGAACGACTATACTAGCTCGTACGTTGGGCGAACATTATTTGGGCTTGTACGCCAAAGTCGAGTAATTATACCTGTTTATAACTCTCGTTGTTTCGCCTTGTTGCTCAGTGGTTATGCTTTGTAATTATGTGTGGTATGTTGGTGGATTTGTTTGAACGAGCCATTGTGCTCATATTGTGTGTTGTGAACTGGTTGAGTCGAGTCGTTGTACTCATGTGTAGATTATGGTGGATTGTTTGGTCGAGTAAGTCGCCGTACTCATTTATGAACTATCAAGTGTTTGTTGGAATGGAGTCTCTGTACTCATATAAGCGTTGTAACGTTTTCAGTGGTTTATTACGATGCGATGTGTAGAAGCCGGGGCTTGTTTGTTATTTGAGTTTACTGCAATATATATTGTTGCTTTACAGTTTTAACATTAAACTACTAGCATGAAAATGATTTGCATGCTCTCGGCCAATTAGCTGAGGGTCCGAGGGGGCATGACAGTCATATAGTAACATACTCAGCAGGGGCTGATTCCATACCACAAACAACCATTTTTGCAGGTATGCAGCTTCCGGTGTCGACAAAGAGAGGGACGCGCTAGGTAGTTTAATTACAGTTGTTTTAAATATGCACTGTTGCATTTTGATATGAACTTAGAAACGTGTATAGGATTGGGATACTTAGAATGCTCACTGTGAATGTATTTTATATTGTTTTGGGAAGGATAGATCTATCTCTTGTTGTCACTGTGGGAAATTGTTTCGTATTTAAGGATATATCAGTAAGCACGTTATTACTCGTATGGGCGAGTAAGAACGGTGACACCAGTAGTTCAATTGTTGAGATTACCGCTGCGATTATAATGAAAAGTAAGATGATTAGGAGCCGGTTAGAGTAGGGGTGTTACAGGCAAAGAGAGAACTACTCTCCAAGTATGAATATATTCAATAACACTAAATGGTACGTTCTAACCGACAAGAGGTTGAACACAAGTACATAATTATCTAATATTCAATAAAGACAAAGCTAGTACACTAGCAAATGCCCTAAACTTTAAGGCAAATACCATAATAAATATACAACCGTCGAATCGACTGGAATATGGTGCGCACGGAAGCGACCATCACAATCACAGACGAGTAAAACTCGCACAAAACACAATAATGAGAAGTAAGTTTTATGGCAGGCTACACAACAACCTGGACCATTAATGGACACACTACAAAATAAATACCAAGTTCAAGACTGTACTCACACACGAACTCCCAAAATGTACAATTATATCCTTTATGAACAATATGAAAATACAATGACATAAAATACATCAGAGGGAAATACCTCAACTGCCAGGAACATACCCGTAGGGGATGTCGAGCAATGCATAACATAATATGATAGTAACCTTGGGTTCTCCTAATAAACGGGGCGAACCATGCAAAGGTTGTTGCGAAACCGACACACAAGAAGCACAACAAATATCAACGAGAAATACATAACAAATATTACAATTAAATATTTCACTCCGGAACAAAACAACCGGGAGACACGGGATTACAAAAATTATCCTCGTGCAGTTATAACCATATGTCTTAAACAAACAATACAAACTAGTGCGAAATGGCACTGAGCACAAATGATAATTAATATCATACTTCATTTCAACACTATATCAATGAGTGAAGATAATAACATCCTAAGATATATTCCGAATACGATTTCGATCCAGTCGTATGCACATACAACTAATGTTACCGCACCGATTGGGATACCTCTATTTCCAACTGATAACGACTGTGAACGACACAGTCATAATGGAATGACGTCAGCAATAAACTGTTGCCAATAAATCATCCAAGATAACAATAGAACGAAGGGCGTATTAGCCTCATATCTATGGGTCTGCACCTCAATACGGAGCGAGTGGGCCCAATAGAGCGCACCAAGTACACCACGTCTTTGGCTAGAAATGTATGCGCCTCACCTTTCTCATAATTTCTTTTCGAATCGAATGGCTACAATCAACCCGTCACTCAATATGAAAAGACTCCACTCCGAAGTTCAAATACAAGAACAAGGGAGAATCCCATGAGAGCCAAGTATACAGCGTTCTTCAGTTAACGGCTATTGTATACTTGTGGGGTATGAAGGCGTAACCCTTTTTAAGGGGGGTAGAGCCTCTTGGCTAGACCTGTCAAAATTTGACCCAACCCGAAAATCTGTCCATTTTATCCGAACCTGAAACCCGATCAAAACCCGAAAATATTTAAATATAATAAACCCGGAACCCGATTGGGTAAACCTGAAATGACCTAAACCCGAAATGACCCGACAAATTTATAACCCGAAACTGACCAGAACCCGAAATGACCCGAAATAATAGTAATTAAAAATTAGTCAAGCTCGAATAACATGAAATAATAGTGACCATAAATTATCCAAAACCTGAATGACCTATTGTATTGAAAGTTCTGTAGTATATATGTTGTATATTCTTATAGAAATTAAGTATTTATTTATATTATAATTTTTTCAAAAAATATTAACAATGACCCAAAATAACCGAAACCCGATTTTATCTGACACTATTACAACCCGAACCCGAAAAGACCCGAACCCGAATGACCCGAATCCAAAATGACCCGAACGGATATTGACCCGAAAAGATATGACCCAAAACCTGAACGGGTAACCCGTTTGACAGGCCTACTCTTGGTTGTGCACTCGTGTGCACTAGTTTTTGTGTTTTTGTAGGTGGAGCATACGTTGTTTTGTCGGTTGTTTGTAGGCGCATTGCGCACCTGTGTACGTTTGTGTGCTTGTATGCTTGTATATAAGTATCCTATGAGATACTCAATTGTATATGTATGTAGGAATTTGTTGGATATATATATACATGTGTGTATACTCTCGTATGAATTCAGTTCATGTTGTATCGTTTAGATACCAAACATAGTATCATTTAGATACTAATTGAATCATAGAGATGGAACGTGGAATGTAGAATGTTATGGACACCTCGGGGAGGTTGTCAAGATGGTTAGAACTGATAGGAAACGATGGTGCTAATGGATCACATATATCCTTATATTTGAACTAACGCCACACATGAGGGCTATGTGAAATATGAGCACAATACATTATGCGTGAATGCTACATCACATAGATGTACATTATGGGAATCATGCGTAGATATATTATATACCTATTTGAGAAAAGATGACTTCGGGATGAGTCTTTTTAAAGGGGGTAGACTGAAGTCCCCCTAACTAATTAAACATATAATCAATTAAATTAAGGCCTAAACATTCCATAAAATCAATTTAAAAACAACAATGGTCAACATAAAGCAAATATTACACCCTTTGACCATTTAGGGCAAATATATGCCCAAATGAACTCCTTATGAGCTAAATTAATTCCTAAGCATACTAATACATAAATTAACGTAATACAATTATTGGACAACACTCCAACATCATGAACAAGCATTAACATGCTTAAAAGTCACTTTGGGCAAAATGTGCTCTAAACAAGCTTTAAAGGTCTTGTGACCTCCGTTTGATTCCAAATTGGATTCCTAAGCTTAGTAATCATGTAATGGATGTAATTAATCAATTCCCAAGCTCAAAAACAAGCTTTAACACAAAATGTGCACTAAAACTCCTTAAAGCACATTTTTGAGAAATTGTCTTTCAAATTGGTTTTCGATGGACTTTAGGGTCTTGATTACCCTTAATTATACTAATGTGACATAATTTATCACATTATAATGTCTAATTCAAAGTTTTTCAAAAAAAAATCAGAAATATGTGCATTGTTTTATGAATAGTACTCTATAACATTTGATTACTTAATTTAATTCATGGTCAATGCTAATTCTTTGACCTTGGATATTCTTTGCCGCCAACTTAAGGTTTTTCCTTAGCAAGTACCGGCCATACACATATATATTGATGACTCACAAAAGCAACTTTTATAAGGTAAGATAACTACTACTTTACAACATAAATTAATCAAACTTGTCCTTCCCACCATAACTACCTATTTCCACCTGCATAGTGTGTCATTATTATCCATTATCAATCATAAAATATCTACTAAAGAGTCATCAAATACTATACCTAAAAGATGAGCTTTATTACATGTCTACACTTAATGTTTATTTAAGCCAAATCAAACACTTCCCCACGTTAGTCTTGCATTGCTGCCAGATCAAGGAGCTTTCTTCAGCATGAGGAAACCCTCCAAAAAATCTAAGGGATGACTCATCCAAGGCTATTGACTAAAGTGGTCATTATCTCTTTAAAAGTCAAGTTTTCTTCTTTTCCTTCATTTGCTTCCTCTCAGCCGTAAACACCCATCTATATCCTCTCTTTGTTTCCTTCTCCACTGTGAACATCAGCCAACTTCATTGGTGAACCCAGCTTGAAATAGGTAAGCTCCTTATACATTGAAATACCCCAAACCTTGGTATGTTGTGTAAATGTTAAACTATGGTATTTAAAGGCTAAAAAGTGCCTTATAAACATAAATGAACCATTTAAACCATGGTAAAACACAATAAAACACTAAGACGCGGTTTGAGCAAAAACGTGCTCTAAGGTTGGAGTGAACTTGGTTAGGACCCAAAGAGCCTACCAAGACTTAATAACATTTAATTATGATTTTATAAGGCTAATTAAGTCCTTAGGAAACCTTGGTAGACAATGAAACCAAACAAAACACAAGGTAATACCTTAAGGTCAATAAGAGCAAAAAGGTGCTCTAAGCTTGGGATAAATGTGTATAAGGCCTAATGGTCATACCTATGCCTTAATTATATGTTAATGAACATATCAAATCAATTACCAAAGAAAACCAAGCTTGAAAACAAGTTAAAACACAAAATGTGCTTTAAGAAGTCTTAAAGCACGTTTTTGAAAAATTGTCTTGTAAATGAGTTTGAATGGCTAAATGTCCATCATTACTCTTTATTAACATGTGTACTATATAGTATCACATTTGGGTGGCTATATCAATGGGAAATCAAAAATTTCACTTCTATGTGCCTTGTTATTGGTGAATAGTGATTTTTATACTAATTTGTAACATATAAGGTTATAAGTGATTAAGTTGGTCAACAAAGACCAAAACACCCTTGCTACTATTTGGGGCCGGTTTTCCTTAGTGACTCACCACACCTACACAAACAAAAGAGTTAACTAAATGATAAAGCAAAAGTTACTAGTCACTTTAGTACAAATATCTTCTAAAAGCAAAAGCAAACCTCATTCTTCCTTCTCTTCTCATTTCACACGGTCCCATTCTCCTTCTTCCTCTCTTCTTCTTGTTCTCTCTCGGTATGCTACTACCACCATGGAAGTTCCAACTTTGAACACATGTAAAATCTTGCTCACTTGTTCAAATCAAAAACAAACACCACCATTCTCTTAGTTAAGCCAAGCTCTACAATCTTGTCTCTTCAAAACTTCAAAATCTCCATTTCGGTGCCAAGAGAAACCACCATGGGAGGAGCTTGAGCTCACCTTTTCACATATTCATGTTCTCCTTTGCTTCAAGGTAAGGAAACTCAAAGAAAAATCAAGTTTCCTTCATGTTTGGTGTTGTCCGAAAATTAACCTCACCATGGTGTCTTTACCTTGCTTGTTTAGCTTCATTTGAATCTTCCAAGGGCTAGGAGGAGTCCTCTCTTGATATATATTCAAGCTCTCTGTCCATTCCAAGGTAAAACAATCATGTTAATACCTTAAGATAATATATGTAACTAGGGTTTACAATGAGATAAAGCTTAAAGCTTATATACTCATTTCAATGTTGGTATATTGTTTAGTTGTTGGCAAGGAACCAAATGCCCTACCGGTTCTACAAGGAAACAAGAAGAAATTGTGAGGGAAAGAGGTAAACAAGCTATCTCAATGTGGTTTAATGCTTAGGAGAAATAAGCTATGTATGATGCTTTTAAAACTACCTAAAGAGCAAATGGTAAATGAGCTAGTAAAATGCTCTCAAGGAGTTTATTAAAGGAATATGTATTGTCGGGTGTATTGCAGGTCAAAGGCATTATATGTGGGAAATTCAGTGTTTAAGGTTTATGCATTTAAGGGCCTAAGAGCCATGCATTTAAGGGCCTAAGTGCCAAGCAATTTAAGTTATGCACTATATTGTGATGTAGTGTTAATGTGTGAAGTTTGTGTATGAAGTGTGTTGATGGGTTTTAGGTGTTCTTTAATGAAGTAAGGTGAAAACCTAAGTGGTTGGATGTGAGTATACACAAGAGAAGCTATGGCCAAATTTGGGAAAATGTGTAAGAAGTTCTAAGTGTTGTAAGTAAGTTTTGGAGAACTAGGAAGGGTTAAAGGTGAATGAATGTTTACTTGAGAAGAAAACATGTATTAAGGTGTTTTAGAGTGATGCGAAGATTTAGGTGTTATCTTGGAAGTTCTAGGAATTCAATGTGTGTTTTGAGGATGTATTTAAGTCTTGGAGGAGTTTGTTTAAGGTTAGGTAATGTTGATGTTCAAGGAACAAGTGATGTTTAGGTATGATGTGAAAAGGAGATTTAGTTAGTAAGAAAGAAGTTGAGGGATGATGATAAGGTGTAGAGGATACACCTTGGTATTTTGGTCATTATAGGTGAAATGCCACCTAGAAATCATAAGGAGAAAACATTGTAAGTGTTAGGAATTTTGTGGAGATTAAGTAAAGGTTTAAGGAATTAGGAAAAATAGTTTTGTGAGTGTTTAAGAATATCTTAAGGGTGTGTTTGAAGTGCCAAATGATGTTAGAACACATTAAGAGGCCTTAGGAGAAGTTTGGTGAAGATTTGACAAAGTTTGGGTAAGTTTAGGAGGCGACCGACCCAGGGGCCGACCCAGTTTGTGGTCGGTCGTCGAGCCTCTGTTATATGTTAGGAAATGTTCGGTAATGGTCCGACCCAAAAGGGTGGGTCGGACATGGGTCGGTCGGTCAGGTTTCAAAGGAAGGAAAATGTTCGCACATGGACCGACCCAGAATGGTGGGTCGGACGTGGGTCGGACGGGCATGTTTGTAAGGAAGTAAAAGGGGTCTGTAATGGACCGACCCAGCTGTGGGTCGGTCGGTGGGTCGGTCGGACCAAAAACATGGTTTAAGGTTATGAAATCATATGTGGTGATGGGGATTGGTAGGTAATGATGTTATAAGGATGTTAAGGACATTTTAGGTGAGTTTTAATGACAATAAAGTGGGCTAAAAGTTGTATTGAAATGTGAGAGTAAAACAAGTTAAAAATGTTAAGTTATGTAACTAAGTTAACGGGGAAAAATTATAAGCTTTGGACACTAAATAATCAAGCAAACCCCGATGTTAATAAAAACACATGTGATGTTAACAGTTGTTCGAGAATCACTCGAGGAACATAAGTGGACGTGGTAAAGTGGACCCCGGTGACAGGTATGGTTTTTTGCAACCTGTGTCCTACCGGATTACACCGGCTTGTATGCCAATGTGTTCTTCTGTATGTTTGCCACGTTATGAGATAAATCATGAAACGAGTTTACAGTCGTTATTGTTATTGTATGTTTACGTGCCGGTACCGGTAACCTCGAATGCGCTTGAAGGGCTAGTTAACCTCTATTAGGTAAACGTAGGAGAACGGTATCCGGTAACAACGTTTCCGACTTAAGGAACGTTCTAACCACGGCTATGCGTGAGTTGGTTATGTGATGTTTGTGCGTGATGTTTGTATGTGAATGTATGACTCTCTCCTCCCTTGTGTGCGTAACTCGGTTATGATACCGTATGGTGTGTGTTGTGGTAGGCTCCATAATGGATCTCTAACTACTTATTTATATGAGTCTATGGGCTAATGGGGGTGAGGAGTCCGGTTGTTTCCGGCCACGCGTGTGATGGATGGGGGTCGTTATCATATCCAGTTCGGCTCTCTTGGTGTATGTTTAGGTGGTATTCCAATTTGGTTTCAACCTTCCCTTAGCTTATCCAAAGCTAGTTTACTGACTCACGTCGGGCCATAGGGGCATACTGTGTTGTTTGGTGTGCTTGGGATTACTATATCCGACACACCTTGGGTTTAAGTCAACCGTTCAAATAACAGGATGGTGATGAGGTAATTAACGAGCTTGGTATGAGTTGGCAACAATCTTTATGCTCATGGTATGGACTAACTATGATGGAAGGTTCCTTGTGAGAACCGATTTTATGGTGTATGTAATGTTATAATGCTATGCAAATTCCCTTGCTAAGCTTTGGTATATATATATATTGGATGTTTTAAATGAGTGCAATGTTGTCATGTGTACATCGAAGCAAGAAAGGTTTGTTATGTTTTGTGATGTATGGAATGAGTTATGTTGTAGGATATGGAATGTGTGGATCATGGAAATGAATCCCAGGTTGTGACTAGAGGCGTTTAAGGATAACCCGATTAATGGGTACATGTCGTCTGTTAAGGAAGTAGCTCCGTTTTGGAGGAGAGCCACTCTAGGGTTAAAGGAATCATTGGATGGTTGGTTAAATGTGGATGTGTTGGTAATCGGTTGAGCCCATCGAGGCGAAATATTATGTGTGATATGTTAATGGTTTGTATGCATGATTTAAATATAATCAACTGCATGCTAAGACGACAATTAGTCGTGCGTGGCCCGGTAGCATGTGGGCTGCGGGATTACCATACCAGCAAAGGTGCTGAGCCCCTTGGGGCCACCCCTTTCTTTCTTTTTCCTATTTCAGGTACGAAGTGCTGGGAGCCGTTCGAGAGTAGGACGGGTAGTCATTGTACATGGGTAAACTTTTAAGTGTATGAATACAGTAGGAGTAGTAAGACCGAAATTGTTGTCGGCACCAGTTTATAAATACTCGGTACAGTGAGGATGTATGTATATAATAAATGTTGGAAATGAAATGAGAATTGTTAGTGTAGTTGCTCGGGAAACCAGTCCATCAGACCGATACAAATGTACATGTATTAGCCTTGTTAGCCACGTGGGTGGTTAACGGCGTGTAACACCATTGGAATAAGTAATGTGATGAGTTGAGTTTCCGCTGCAGATTGATATTATGTGTTGGTTGTTGGATGGGGTGTTACAAAAAGTGGTATCAGAGCGAAGTATCGCTCTGATGACTGAATTACCGAGCTTAGGAAATACCGAGTTAGGATTTAAGTACTTTGGGTTAAGGGTTGAGTGATAGCGTGAGAGATACGCTAGATAGGAACTACCAGTGACTACTGGAAACCTACAATATCCACCACCCTCCACAATCCTGTTTGATAACTTGGGAAAGAACGCCAGAGAGATGGAAGTCCTCTCTACTCGGGAATACCCGATCTGGCTGTTATTACATACCTTTAGGGTACGGAGAACCTGTCATACGGTAGATCCCGAAAACTGGGAATCCCGGAGACGGTCTCCATCTGAACAATGTTAACCGCATTCCATAGCAAGGAATGAAGAATCTTGGGTATAGAAGAATAGAATTTCTGGCAACCTGGGTCGACATGCCAAGCAGTCGAGAATAACCAGCTTGCAACGCACCTACCGTGCAACAGGCAAGAAATGGATTAAAGAAACCCGAGACGAGTGTCTACGGGACCACAATTGATGAATAATACACCCACGGTGTACCAACCGGCAAGGGAACTACAACGTAGTGCCCAAATACGTGGAACGGGTTACAAAGAGAATACAATACTAAGAAAAAGGGGTCTCCCAGAATGGGAAACACCCTAGTTAATGATTATTACGTGGAAACAGTGATAAGTCACCTAGAGGAGTATCCATCAAGGCAGTAAGATCAGTGGGGGCCAACAAGGCCACTGATGACAATATGTGTCAAAGCAATACCACAACCGGTATGTGTTGAACTGATAGCCAGTTAGCATGGCGCACTTGCCGTAGCAAGTGCTGCTATAACAGGGCTGTTCGGGAAATTTATAACCACTACAAGTACTTGGTAAAGTACCATAAGGTTAAATGTGATCGTTATAACAGTGGAAGGGCCTGTTAGCCTAACCTCTGTAATTGGAAACACACCAGTCAGCAAGAAGCTAGACTTGGCTAAAGTAAGAAGATGTTGTGAAACCATGGAAATTTTCTTTCAAACCTAATTTTCACAAACCCTTTTCTTTCAAACCAGATTTTCTTTCAAACCAACACTTCTTTCCAACCTTCTTTACACCAAATCAGTAAAACCAAGGGCAATTGGCAAGGATACAACAGTGGATGAACCTTCCCTCGATTAAGTTCGGGAAGCAAGGAATGAATATTGCCGGGGAAATATAAGGGAGTTGACAACAGAATACTTCACCTAGGCGTGTGACGGACACTACAAGTGTACCAACTGTGTTGTGGGACGACCGCACTCCGATAGGAGCGTGTGGGCCCGACAGACCTACTTATAGGTTAGTTGGGTAAGTAGTAATGTATCAGTATGATACCCCATATTGTGTACCAGTAGAGTCCGAAGCACGGGAAGTAGTCGACTCCGTCTACGGTCAGCAGTATAAACCAACAGGAGCTAGAAAATACAAGGAATGCTTGAAGTAAGGAACTCAGTTAAGTTAACGAGCCTAAAGGAATTAGTGAATTCCTTTCAAGGAAATGTTTAAGAGTCAGGAGGTGCGAAGTGCACTAACTGAATGTAAAGACAGCTTATATGACTTAAGGAACCCCAGGGATAAACATGATAGCTGGAAAGCAGGGCAAGGCAGATGCCTAGTGTGGACACGTTAATGTGCAATGAACGGGATGAAACTCCCAGAATCAGTACCTATACTATCTGGAAATGTTGATCTTTACAGAAGAAGATAATAACTGAATGTACCAAAAGTGTGAAATCAATGTAAGGCATAACGTAATAACACCCAGGAGCAATCTTGAGGGGTGTTCGCATCAACAATGGTTGAATGAAATACATGATAGAAACACAAGGGTTGAAACTAACACCCAGTTTAGATTAAGTTGTCAGGAGACGGACTGACAAACCTAAGGGGCATCCCATGAAAGGAAACGGAATGCAACGACCTCGTCATGGAGCCCACTACAACCTCTAAACATGTAATGTTGTACAGAGAAGTACATATGTGTGGACAGCCTACAATGAGCCCAGCTCAAGGCAAATAAGGCTTATAAGCCATAAATAAGGTATGTTATATAGATTCAATTGATTGTAGAAGTTTATGTTGTATAAGTGGATAAAGTGGTAAGCGAATCAATGCATTAAGAGTGGGGATGCCACTCGATATTGTGAGACCGCAGAAGCGGTAGTTAGTTGTGTGAACCAAGTTAAGAGATATGTGGAGGATGGACCACGTTGTTATTACCCCAGGGTGATTTGAATAAAATAACACGAAAGGAAGTACTCGTACTTGTTGTGTAGACAGGAAGTGTAATAAGTCTGATAGCAATCACCATAGGTGTGTGAAGCTAAATGTGTAGCGAACAACGCTCAAGGGAAAGATAATGATATATTCAAAAATCAGCCAAATAAGTGGCCAGATAAACCTAGCTGAATAGCAGAAGCTAATATAATAGCGGATGCAGTATAAGTTGATGTTATACAATGAGTAAGGATACGGTGCGCAATAAGCGACCGTTGTATGAGGATGGTTAGATGATAAAATGGTGAGTAAGCAGAGTTGTGAGTTAACCCCAGTGGAGATACAACAGTAAGTGATAGCAAATGAACCGAGCAGTAAGCCAGTGACAAGTATTATGTAATAAGAATTTCAATAAAACACAGTGAAAATTCCTATCGCAATCGCATAAGAGAGTTGCTGTCAAGGGTTTACGCCTCTGCACTCTGTATGACTGAGTGTTTTGGTATTGCACTTGCGCAGTAATAATCGAGTGGGATAGCTAGGAATTGGAAAACATGTGATGTGGAAGAATAATGTTATAATGGCCGATGCATAGGAAATGCAAGACCGCACCAATAAAGGGATACTTGTACAAAACCGAATGTGGAGACATGATTAGCAGTAAGTGACTACAATAGCACTAACTGCCAAATATCGGTATGGAATATACCCCAAATATTGTAAATAACTGAGAGGGCACTACACATTAGGTAGTAGCTCAATCTCGACCGACAGTAAGTCGGTAGGAGCAAGTCAATCGTTGTGAATTACATAGTGGTTTACGCTGTAAGCTATTGGAGAAGTGGATGGAAAGTTTTGACACTCACCGAATTCGCTTAGGGTAAGAGAAACCATGCGTCGGTTGAGAAACCATTGTTACCCAGATAAGGGTAATACATTGGAGATGTACAATACATTAACAGTAACGAATGGAGCAAACCAGCTCTATAATTATCAGGGTTGCGCAACAGAGGCCAGTGAGCCCATGCGTCAGGTACCGGATATATATGGTGAATAAGAATAAATGACTAGTTATCAATACCTACAAGCCTCACAGGCCAGGACCGAAACCGGTTAGGAGTTACAACTCCAATGCGAATTCTTGGTTTAGGGACTAAACCGCCAATATGGTTAAGATCCTCTAATCAGAATCCATTGTGTAAATGGACCGCGTGGAAGTTAAAACACTTCACGACGGCAGAACATTTTAAGCCAATGCTCAGTGATTGATTACGTGGGCGTAATCCCTTTTAAGGGGGGTAGAGCGCAAAACCACTTAGGGTGTTTCACCGTACAAGTGTACGCGAACTAGGTGTGCATAGCACAAAATGATTGTTATGATGGTTGGCGCGTGTGTTATATAAAGATACGCATTTATTTGTGGTTAAATTGTGGTAATTGCGCACAGATGATGCGAATACCATTGTGGGAAGTGTGTTTATTTTGTTAACAGTGGTGTATGAGAGTACAAGTGGAAGGGAGTAAAGAAACTCCCGGGGAACTAAAACCCCGATGGTGCATAAACGTAAGCCATGTGTGGTATTTTGATAAAAATATATGTATATATACAGTGTTGTGATTTATGAAGGGATATGAGACCGACATAGAACCTAGTGAGAATTAAATTCCCTAGGTAACTCGAATTAAGTTGGATTTGGGTGATGATTGATAGACGGAGTTCTATCCCTTGGAGATGTAATGATTATGACTAGAAGGATTTAAAGATAGAAAATGGGATATGTTTGAATTAGTTGTTGGTTGAAAAAGAGGTGGGAGGTGAAACTTGATTATCATGAGATCAAGGGAAGCCGAACACAAATTGGGTGGAAAGATAGTTCAACACTGATGCTGATCACATCAGGGTTGGATGACTCTTGAAGCTCCCTGTAAGTGGTCACAAACAACCATGTTAAGAAAAATATAAGGGCATAAATTGGACTTGGAGTTGAGTAGTGTTTTCAAAAGGATTTTCAATTGGTATTTCAAACAATCGATTAATATTTGAATAAAAGATCTTCTTATACTTAACCTCACAAGGAAATTTTAAATTTAAGTGATTGTTTTAATTTCCCAAAGGCACGGGACGGAAGGCGTCCATCGCGACCGGGTTCTGCGGGATCATAGTGTATATCAAGGATATTTTTGATTGCTATACATGCTCTGACATGTTGTGTGGTATGTGTAATGAATGTTGTTTTGACTTGGATTTCCTAAGTGTATACTAGCAAGGCCTATGAGTCTAAATGTGTGTTGTTACATAGACCTACGTGTCTAAAGACTGTTATGTTATGGGGACCTATGTGTCCAAATAATGTGGATTTGTTGCCCGGACCATTAAGTCCGAGGTTGGATGTAAAGGGTGGTTGGTAATGGAATTTTTATGGCTATAAGTAATTCCCGTATTCGAATCCAATGATGCGAGGAAAGGTGAACTTCGAGGACGAAGTTCTTTTAAGGGGGGTAGATTGAAATACCCCAAACCTTGGTATGTTGTGTAAATGTTAAACTATGGTATTTAAAGGCTAAAAAGTGCCTTATAAACATAAATGAACCATTTAAACCATGGTAAAACACAATAAAACACTAAGACGCGGTTTGAGCAAAAACGTGCTCTAAGGTTGGAGTGAACTTGGTTAGGACCCAAAGAGCCTACCAAGACTTAATAACATTTAATTATGATTTTATAAGGCTAATTAAGTCCTTAGGAAACCTTGGTAGACAATGAAACCAAACAAAACACAAGGTAATACCTTAAGGTCAATAAGAGCAAAAAGGTGCTCTAAGCTTGGGATAAATGTGTATAAGGCCTAATGGTCATACCTATGCCTTAATTATATGTTAATGAACATATCAAATCAATTACCAAAGAAAACCAAGCTTGAAAACAAGTTAAAACACAAAATGTGCTTTAAGAAGTCTTAAAGCACGTTTTGAAAAATTGTCTTGTAAATGAGTTTTGAATGGCTAAATGTCCATCATTACTCTTTAATTAACATGTGTACTATATAGTATCACATTTGGGTGGCTATATCAATGGGAAATCAAAAATTTCACTTCTATGTGCCTTGTTATTGGTGAATAGTGATTTTTATAACTAATTTGTAACATATAATGTTATAAGTGATTAAGTTGGTCAACAAAGACCAAAACACCCTTGCTACTATTTGGGGCCGGTTTTCCTTAGTGACTCACCACACCTACACAAACAAATGAGTTTAACTAAATGATAAAGCAAAAGTTACTAGTCATTTAGTACAATATCTTCTAAAAGCAAAAGCAAACCTCATTCTTCCTTCTCTTCTCATTTCACACGGTCCCATTCTCCTTCTTCCTCTCTTCTTCTTGTTCTCTCTCGGTATGCTACTACCACCATGGAAGTTCCAACTTTGAACACATGTAAAATCTTGCTCACTTGTTCAAATCAAAACAAACACCACCATTCTCTTAGTTAAGCCAAGCTCTACAATCTTGTCTCTTCAAAACTTCAAATCTCCATTTCGGTGCCAAGAGAAACCACCATGGGAGGAGCTTGAGCTCACCTTTTCACATATTCATGTTCTCCTTTGCTTCAAGGTAAGGAAACTCAAAGAAAAATCAAGTTTCCTTCATGTTTGGTGTTGTCCGAAAATTAACCTCACCATGGTGTCTTTACCTTGCTTGTTTAGCTTCATTTGAATCTTCCAAGGGCTAGGAGGAGTCCTCTCTTGATATATATTCAAGCTCTCTGTCCATTCCAAGGTAAAACAATCATGTTAATACCTTAAGATAATATATGTAACTAGGGTTTACAATGAGATAAAGCTTAAAGCTTATATACTCATTTCAATGTTGGAATATTGTTTAGTTGTTGGCAAGGAACCAAATGCCCTACCGGTTCTACAAGGAAACAAGAAAGAAATTGTGAGGGAAAGAGGTAAACAAGCTATCTCAATGTGGTTTAATGCCTTAGGAGAAATAAGCTTATGATGCTTGTAAAACTACCTAAAGAGCAAATGGTAAATGAGCTAGTAAAATGCTCTCAAGGAGTTTATTAAAGGAATATGTATTGTTGGGTGTATTTGCAGGTCAAAGGCATTATATGTGGGAGATTCAGTGTTTAAGGTTTATGCATTTAAGGGCCTAAGAGCCATGCATTTAAGGGCCTAAGTGCCAAGCAATTTAAGTTATGCACTATATTGTGATGTAGTGCTTAATGTGTGAAGTTTGTGTATGAAGTGTGTTGATGGGTTTTAGGTGTTCTTAATGAAGTAAGGTGAAAACCTAAGTGGTTGGATGTGAGTATACACAAGAGAAGCTATGGCCAAATTTGGGAAATGTGTAAGAAGTTCTAAGTGTTGTAAGTAAGTTTTGGAGAACTAGGAAGGTTAAAGGTGAATGAATGTTACTTGAGAAGAAAACATGTATTAAGGTGTTTTAGAGTGATGCGAAGATTTAGGTGTTATCTTGGAAGTTCTAGGAATTCAATGTGTGTTTTGAGGATGTATTTAAGTCTTGGAGGAGTTTGTTTAAGGTTAGGTAATGTTGATGTTCAAGGAACAAGTGATGTTTAGGTATGATGTGAAAAGGAGATTTAGTTAGTAAGAAAAGAAGTTGAGGGATGATGATAAGGTGTAGAGGATACACCTTGGTATTTTGGTCATTATAGGTGAAATGCCACCTAGAAATCATAAGGAGAAAACATTGTAAGTGTTAGGAATTTGTGGAGATATAAGTAAAGGTTTAAGGAATTAGGAAAATAGTTTGTGAGTGTTTTAAGAATATCTTAAGGGTGTGTTTGAAGTGCCAAATGATGTTAGAACACATTAAGAGGCCTTAGGAGAAGTTTGGTGAAGATTTGACAAAGTTTGGGTAAGTTTAGGAGGCGACCGACCCAGGGGCCGACCCAGTTTGTGGGTCGGTCGAGCCTCTGTTATATGTTAGGAAATGTTCGGTAATGGTCGACCCAAAAGGGTGGGTCGGACATGGGTCGGGTCGGTCAGGTTTCAAAGGAAGGAAAATGTTCGCACATGGACCGACCCAGAATGGTGGGTCGGACGTGGGTCGGACGGGCATGTTTGTAAGGAAGTAAAGGGGTCTGTAATGGACCGACCCAGCTGTGGGTCGGTCGGTGGGTCGGTCGGACCAAAAACATGGTTTAAGGTTTGAAATCATATGTGGTGATGGGGATTGGTAGGTAATGATGTTATAAGGATGTTAAGGACTGTTAGGTGAGTTAATGACAATAAGTGGGCTAAAAGTTGTATTGAAATGTGAGAGTAAAACAGTTAAAAATGTTAAGTTATGTAACTAAGTTAACGGGGAAAAATTATAAGCTTTGGACACTAAATAATCAAGCAAACCCCGATGTTAATAAAACACATGATGTTAACAGTTGTTCGAGAATCACTCGAGGAACATAAGTGGACGTGGTAAAGTGGACCCCGGTGACAGGTATGGTTTTCTTGCAACCTGTGTCCTACCGGATTACACCGGCTTGTATGCCAATGTGTTCTTCTGTATGTTTGCCACGTTATGAGATAAATCATGAAACGAGTTTACAGTCGTTATTGTATTGTATGTTTACGTGCCGGTACCGGTAACCTCGAATGCGCTTGAAGGGCTAGTTAACCTCTATTAGGTAAACGTAGGAGAACGGTATCCGGTAACAACGTTTCCGACTTAAGGAACGTTCTAACCACGGCTATGCGTGAGTTGGTTATGTGATGTTTGTGCGTGATGTTTGTATGTGAATGTATGACTCTCTCCTCCCTTGTGTGCGTAACTCGGTTATGATACCGTATGGTGTGTGGTTGTGGTAGGCTCCATAATGGATCTCTAACTACTTATTATATGAGTCTATGGGCTAATGGGGGGTGAGGAGTCCGGTTGTTTCCGGCCACGCGTGTGATGGATGGGGGTCGTTATCATATCCAGTTCGGCTCTCTGGTGTATGTTTAGGTGGTATTCCAATTTGGTTTCAACCTTCCCTTAGCTTATCCAAAGCTAGTTTACTGACTCACGTCGGGCCATAGGGGCATACTGTTGTTTTGGTGTGCTTGGGATTACTATATCCGACACACCTTGGGTTTAAGTCAACCGTTCAAATAACAGGATGGTGATGAGGTAATTAACGAGCTTGGTATGAGTTTGGCAACAATCTTTATGCTCATGGTATGACTAACTATGATGGAAGGTTCCTTGTGAGAACCGATTTTATGGTGTATGTATGTATTTATGTATAACGCTATGCAAATTCCCTTGCTATGCTTTGGTATATATATATATTGGATGTTTTAAATGAGTGCAATGTTGTCATGTGTACATCGAAGCAGAAAGGTTTGTTATGTTTTGTGATGTATGGAATGAGTTATGTTGTAGGATATGGAATGTGTGGATCATGGAATGAATCCCAGGTTGTGACTAGAGGCGTTTAAGGATAACCCGATTAATGGGTACATGTCGTCTGTTAAGGAAGTAGCTCCGTTTTGGAGGAGAGCCACTCTAGGGTTAAAGGAATCATTGGATGGTTGGTTAAATGTGGATGTGTTAGTAATCGGTTGAGCCCATCGAGGCGAAATATTAAGTGTGATATGTTAATGGTTTGTATGCATGATTTAAATATAATCAACTGCATGCTAAGACGACATTAGTCGTGCGTGGCCCGGTAGCATGTGGGCTGCGGGATTACCATACCAGCAAAGGTGCTGAGCCCCTTGGGGCCACCCCTTTCTCTTCTTTTCCTATTTCAGGTACGAAGTGCTGGGAGCCGTTCGAGAGTAGGACGGGTAGTCATTGTACATGGGTAAACTTTTAAGTGTATGAATACAGTAGGTGTAGTAAGACCGAAATTGTTTGTCGGCACCAGTTTATAAATACTCGGTACAGTGAGGATGTATGTATATATAAATGTTGGAAATGAAATGAGAATTGTTAGTGTAGTTGCTCGGGAAACCAGTCCATCAGACCGATACAAATGTACATGTATTAGCCTTGTTAGCCACGTGGGTGGTTAACGGCGTGTAACACCATTGGAATAAGTAATGTGATGAGTTGAGTTTCCGCTGCAGATTGATATTATGTGTTGGTTGTTGGATGGGGTGTTTACATACATGGTCACACTCATTTTCTTCCTTTCCTTCTCCTCTTTCCAATGAGCTCAACTATCTTCATTTTCATCCAGCTATTGTGACCGAGTTGGGCTAAAGGAAGGGGAGTGTTACGATGGCAAAATCAGAAGAGAAGGGAAAGTTCTAAGCTAGCTAAACTAAGGTAAAAACATACTAATGCGTGAGATCATCTTTCATCTTCATTTCCAAAAGTCCCTCTTATATTCCTAAGCTTGTTTACTTCCTTCTTGCATGAAAAATCAGAGGATATATCAAATCCATGAAGGGTTTGCTTGTTTGAAGTCAAGGTACTTCAAAAAAATCATTTTCTCAAGGTAAAACCCTAACACCTTCTACCTTGTCTGAAATACCCCAAACCTTAATATGTTGTTAAACATTTAAACTATGGTATGTAGAGGCTAAAAAGTGCCTTAGAAACATCAGTGAACAATTTAAACCATAGTAAAATGCAATAAAGCACTAAGATACAGTTTGAGCAAAAACATGCTTTAAGCTTGGAGTGAACTTGGTAAGGACCCAAAGAACCTACCAAGACTAAATAATAGTCAATTATGACTTAACAAGGCAAATTAAGCCCTTAGGAAACCTTGGTAGACAGTTAAACCAAATAAAACACAAGAATATACCTTAAAGTCAATAAGAGCAAAAATGTGCTCTAAACTTGGGATAAATTGGTTTAAGACCTAAAGGTCATACCTATACCTTATAGATATTTTAATGAACATATTAAATAAATTACCAAAGAAAACCAAGCTTGAAAACAAGTTAAAACACAAAAAGTGCTTTAAGGAGTCTTAAAGCACGTTTTTGAAAAATTGTCTTGTAAATGAGTTTTGAATGGCTAAATGTCCATCATTACTCTTTAATTAACATGTGTACTATATAGTATCACATTTGGAAGTCTATATCAATGGGAAAAAAAATTTCACAATTATGTGCCTTAGTTTGTGAATAGTGCTCAAATAGTGCTAGTTTAAGTCATAAGTCAACATAAGATGTTAAATGGTCAAACAAGGCCATATATATCTTTAATATAGAAGGGGGGACGGTTTTTGAAGTGTGAGTCATCACACTTGGCCAGCAAAGTCGATTAAAGAAGAAAGGATAAAGTAAAAAGACTATTTGCTTTATAAACATAAATATCTC
Source organism: Limonium bicolor (assembly GCA_023374045.1). NCBI lineage: Eukaryota > Viridiplantae > Streptophyta > Magnoliopsida > Caryophyllales > Plumbaginaceae > Limonium > Limonium bicolor. Next base: position 420,658,427 of record CM041777.1, read on the forward strand.
ACACTTTTACCTCTCACCTCACTTTTCTTCATTTCCTTTCTTTCCCACCGTCTTCCTCATGGTTCTCCCAACTCCAAACCGTTCATGCTACAGCAACCACTCTTCTTCAACTTCATTTCCTTGCCAAATCCAACTCCATGCTCCAAATCAAATTCTAAGAGCATATTTGTGCTAGTTAGACCAAGCCCTTCATTTCCCTCTTTTCAAAACTTCAAGAGCTCAAGTTTGATTCCATGTAGAATCTCCATTGATTGAGGAAAAGCTCCATTTCTTGCACCTTGTTGTTCTTCTTGGTTCTAAGGTAATAAAAGTCTAAGAAAACTAGCATTTCCTCTCATTTTTATTCATGGCCGAGAATCACCTTGTAATGGTGTCTTCTCTTGCTTTTGTTTAGCTTCATTCCAAACTTCAAAGGACTTGGTGGAGTCCTCTCTTGCTACTTAATCAAATTCTCATTTAAATCCAAGGTAAATATCTATTTTAGTGTTTAAAACACTTATGTTAATCTAGGGTTTGTTCATGAGCTTAAGTATAATGCTTAATTCTCATTATCTTTACTTGTATATTGATTAGAAGTTTGAAAAGCAATCAAAAGCACCTTGCCGATTTTTAATCAAGAAGGGCAAGGAAAAACAAGTGAGGAAGTTTTGAAGAAAGAGAGGTAAATGAGCTATCTTAATGAAGTTTTATGTGTCCTAGGAAATTGAGCTTTAAAATGCTTATTAAAAACTACCTAAAGAGCCAATGGGAAATGAGATAGAAAACTATCCAAAAAGGAGTTTATTAAGGGCATATGTATTGTTGGGTGTATTTGCAGGTCAAAGGCATTACTTATGTGGGAAATTCAGTGTTTAAGGTTTATGCTATTTAAGGGCCTAAGAGCCATGTTATTTAAGGGCCTAAGTGCCAAGCAATTAAGTTTATGCAATATATTGTGATGTAGTGTAAATTTGGTGAAGTTTGTGTGTGAGAAAGTTCTTGGTGGACTTAAGTGTTCTTGAATGGAATAAGGCAAAAACCTAAGTGTTTGGATGTGAGAATATACAAGAGAAGCTATGGCAAAATTTGGAAAATGTGTAAGAAGTTCTAAGTGTTTTAAATAAGTTTTGGTGAACTAGGAAGTGTTAAAGGTGAACAAATGTTTTACTAGGGAAGAAAACATGTACTAAGGTGATTTAGAGTGATACAAGGATTTAGGTATTATCTTGGAAGTTCTAGGAATTCAATGTGTGTTTTTGAGAATGTTGATGTACAAGGAAGAAATGATGTTTAGGTAAGATGTGAAAAGGAGATTTAGTTAGTAAGAAAAGAAGTTTGAGAGATGATGTTAAGGTGTAGAGGAAACACCTTGGTATAGTGGTCATTATAGGTGAAATACCACCTAGAAATCTTAAGGAGAAAACATTCCAAGTGCTAGAAATTTTGTAAGGAAATTTGTGAATGATAAGATGGTTTTGGTGTGTGATTTAAAGAGTTTAGTACATGGCTAAAGGTGTGTTTGATGTGCCAATTGATGTTAGAACACATTAGGAGGCTTGAGGGAAAATTTGGAGAAAGTTTGACAATGTATGGGAAGTTTCTGCAGCCGACCTACCCAGGGGACCGACCCCAGTTTGGGTCGGTCGGGCTGAAACTGTGAACTTGGATGCTCTCTGCAGCCGACCTACCCAGGGGGTGGGTCGGTCGGTGGGTCGGTCGGTGGGTCGGTCGGACCTTAAAAAAAATTAATTTTAAGAATGTTAAGTGGTATTAGTGGTATGCCATTAAGAGAGTATTGATGGTTAGAAAGATAAATATATATGGACTTGAGAGATTAAGTTAAGTAAGATGATTTAAATGTTAAGGTTATAAAATGATATGTAATGATGGGGATTGATTAGTAAAGATGTTATAAGGATGTTTAGGACATGTTAAGTGAGTTATAATGACAATTTAGTGGGGGAAAAGTTGTATTAAAATGTAAAAGTAAAACAAGTTAAAATGTGAAGTTGTATAACTAAATTAACGGGGATAAGTTATAAGCATTAGACTTTAAACAATCATGTTACCCCGATGTTAATAAAAGTACATGTAATGTTATCAGTTGTTCGAGAATTGCTCGAGGAACATAAGTGGACATGATAAAGTGGACTCCGGTGACAGGTATGGTTTTCTTGCAACCTGTGTCCTACCGGATTACACCGGCTTGTATGCCAATGTGTTTTTCTGTATGTTTGCCACGTTGTAAGATAAAACATGTAATGAGTTTACAGTAATTCATATATGTGGCGTGTCTAGTTCCAATACCATTTAATCTCGAAAGTGTTAAACCTTAGCTAACTGAGTCTAGGATCACATGAGAGTTCGGTATTCGGAGTAAACGACCCGAACCATGGGACGTTCTAACCACGGCTATGCGTGTGTTAATTGTGTGATATGTGTATGTGAATGTAGGGATCTCCCTTGTGTGTTTAACCCAGTTGTAATACTGTATGGTGTGTAGATGTGATAGACTCCATAGTGGGGTTCTAACTAATATCTAAAAGTAAGTATGTACTAACAGTGGTGAGGAATCCGGTTAGGCCGGTCGCGCGTTGTTTGGGATTGGGTATCCTTTCTTAGCCCTTACCCTTCCTCTCTTGTTATGGTTGTTTCCCTCGACGGGTTATGATCTCCCATTTAGCTTATTCCAAAGCTTAGCTATTCTGACTTATGATCGGTTTAGGGGGAACATGTGTTTGTGTGGTGTGTTCGGGCCACAAACCCGAACCCTTAACTTAGTTACTCGTCCCGACTATTAGGACGGTAATGAGTGTTGTTAATGAGTTTATCATGAGGGTGACATCATTCTCTAGGCTCACCAGTGAATTATCAATGTTTGGGTCGGTTCCTAAGAGAGCTGCTCCCGTTATGTTATGTGTTGTTGTTGTAATGCAATTTCTATTGCGATGTTATTATGTGCACGTTGAAACGTGAAAAGTGTTGTTATGTGTTGTTATGTGATGCATGTTATATGTTGTAAAATATGGAGTATGTGGATCATGGATATGAATCCCAGTTTGTGATAAGAGGCGTTTAAGGATAACCCGATTAATGGGTAAGTGTCGTCTATTAAGGAAGTAGCTCCATCAGAGGAGAACACTCTAGGGTTAATGAACACTATGAGTGACTTATCAAGTAAGGATGTGTTACCTGTTTGTTGAGCCCATTGAGGCGAAGTGTTATGTGTTGTGTGCTTTTAGTTACATGCTTGATTTAAATATAATCAACCGCATGCTAAGACGACAATTAGTTGTGCGTGGCCCGGTAGCATGTGGGCTGCGGGATTACCATACCAGCAAAGGTGCTGAGCCCCTTGGGGGCCACCCTTTCTCTTCTTTTCCTATTTCAGGTACAAAGAGCTGGAGCCGTTCGAGAGTAGGACGGGGTAGTCGTTGTACATGGGTAATCGTTTAAGTTGTATATACAGAGTAGTAGTAAGACCGAAATTGTTATCGGCATTAGTTTGTGAATACTCGGTACAGTTGGAAGGTGTATGTTGTTTCTATTGTTAATGGAAGGGTCAGTAATGTGTAGTTGCTCGGGAATCTAGTCCATCAGACCGGTACAATGTATATGTAATAGCCTTGTTTGCCACGTGGGTGGTTAACGCATGTAACACCAACGAGTTAAGTATGGATGAAGTTTGTTTTCCACGGCAGTTTATGTAAGTGTGTTAATGTTGGATGGGGTGTTATTGTCCCTACCGATTAAATATAATGGTTTAAAGTGGTGTTTAACACCTTGGGTTGCCTTTAAAATTCAGGCGTGAACCACCCCAGCACAAGCCTACAATATCAAGGTATAAACCCGGGAATTATGAGCTTAAACTTACTCTTTAATGGTCCTTATTTTGTGTGGCTAATACATGAATTTTCCCTTACATATGTGCTGGCGAAAACTCCTTTGAATCCTTGGAAAAAAATCCTGCACAAATCGTAGGAACCAAGTCCAAAATACAAAACCTATTAAAGTAAGTTAATCTACCTTTAAATGCTATACTAACCAAGTTCATAAGTGATATAATATTTCAAAAACTAACCTAAATTTCTTGGTAAATTAGGCCGAGAGTTTAGGAGCTGTTTGGTGATTTTGGTGGCTTAAAACTAGGTAAGGAGCCCTTACCTTATGATATATTATGGTTTTATAAAATTATGTTACATATAAATGCTGGCTGTGGGGTTTAGTGGTGCTTAATGGCTTGAATAAGTATTAAAATGCTTTATAACATTTTTGGTTAGTTAATATAGTGTTTAAATGACCTATAAGGTCAAGGAAATAATTTAAGGGGTTAAAACATAAATTATAAAATTATCTGGGTAAATATGATATAAGTTGTGACATAACTATGTCATTTGGGACATTTATGTGTAATTTTATCCTATGCTAAATGTTGTAATAAGGCTAAGCATTTAGGCCATTTAATTTTATGTTATAATAAGGTTAAAATGAATTTAAAATAAAGATTAATATTACCGAATGAAAGTTGGGGTTGATTTGTAATTATAAATAAATTTAGAGGCTAACTATTAAATATAGCTGAAACCCATATCTTAAAAGCTAATGAAATGAATTTTATAAAGTTTTATAGATTATGGGGTCAAATTGTCATTTTGAGGAAGTTGTGGTCAAAAACTGCAATTAGATAAACCTATGGTCAAACTGGTAGTCAATGGGTCAACAAGGACCATATTAGGTGACTTGACCAAATTTAATGATATAAATAATTAAACTATGGTTATATAGTGTTATCATAAGTTAAAAATGCAAGTTATAAAATTATTGGGGTAGAAAGGGTAAATACCAAAAGTTATGGGTTAGGATGGTTAATATAATAGTTTATCTCATAAGTATAAAGTTAGGAATTTTAGGAATTATATAAATGGCTATATTAATAAAAGTGTATAATATATTTTTGACATATAGATATGATATAAAGTGGGGTCAATTTGTAAATAAGGAAAAATGTTTGGGGAGGAAAAAGGAATTTTAAAACGGGTTGGGTCTATTCGTAAAAAAGTAACATAAAACTATAGGTTATATAAAATTATAAACATCAATACTATGTATTATAACCTATATGTAACTTATGATAAAATATGTGGTAAATGTGTAAATAAAGAAACTAAGCTTGCTAGAAAAATATAAACCAAACAGACCTTGGGTCTGTTCGGTATTTACAAAATATATAAACTATATGTTATAATGGTTAATTAAATAAAATGTTATAATATATGTAGTATATGTAACATCATATAATATATGAGGCAAGATTATGGTTATAAGAAAATAAGTGTGTTGGAGATGAAATTTAAAACAGACCCAAGGTCTGTTTGTAATTTCCGTAAATTATAAACCATATGTTATACTTACAATAAAGTTTAAATGATATAATATATGATGTATATGATATGTTATAAAATAAGTGGTGTATTTGTAATAAAGAAAGAATAAGAGAAGTTATAAAAATTTGAAATTATAAACATATATGTGTCTCGGCAATAACTATAAGTTTTGTAAAACTATAGGTTATAATGTGTTATTGTAACACCCCAACTACAAACTCCACACTTAACCATTAATCGCAGCGGAAATTACATCATAAACACTAATCAAAAGGGGCGGTGTTACACGCCGTTAGCCACCCACGTGGCTAACAAGGCTAATACTTACACAATATACCGGTCTGATGGACTAGATTACCGAGCACTAAACATTACAATTCCACTTCATAACTAAACCAGTCAATTACACTTACATTACAACTGTACCGAGTCTAATACATTCAATTTCCGATATTACACTTTGGTCTTACACCACTTACAAATACATAAGCAAACTACATATTTCTACCCTTGCATACACGGCAACCCCGTCCTACTCTCGAACTGCTGCCAGCTCCATTGTACATGAAAGGAAAAAGGGTGGCCCCCAAGGGGCTCAGCACCTTTGCTGGTATGGTAACCGTGCAGCCCGCATACTACCGGGCCATGCACAACTAATTGTCGTGTGAGCATGCACTTGATTTTATTTAGAGCATGCAAGAAACACTATAAAAACACATCATGCTTTAAATCACACATATCCAATCAATGGGATACAAACAAGAAGGTTAACTCGTCAACACTTGTTAGATCAAATTATCATGTTCCTTGACCCTTGCGGGTTTCTACCTTAATGGGAATAAATTCTTATTAGACAACACTTACCCATTTGATCGGTTACAACTAATTACTTCTTATACTAGTAAGGGGGTTGATTTCGGTGATCAACGTACACAACATGACAATACACATCACGTAATAACATATACACAACGTAACACCGTTCTTCTTAAAGAACGTACACTTTACTTAAGATGTGTCGGATAAAATATAGGTCCGAACACACCGTACACATTTATTTTACTTAGATGTGTCGGCCATAATATAGGCCCGATCACACCATACACATATCCCCCTAGCCCCTAATAATAATCAAGGTAGGAAAACCTCTTATTAGACTTGTGGGAGATTGAATTCCAAAAAGGAAAACAACCGAACAAGGGAGAGAGTTGAATCAAATATAGATATCAACTCCCATACATACGCGCGCGACCGGAAACCCGGATTCCTCACCCCCCAATTATACATTAGTTAGAAGTTCCCTTAAGGAACTTATCATATCATGACACCATATGGTGTAACTTAGTTAAACACACAAGGGAGGTAACATACCAATCGTCATACATGAACAACAACAATCGTTAAATGACGACACACTCGGAAAACAACACACACAGCCACATTATACAAATAACGCACAGATAGCCGTAGTTAGAACGTTCCCGTAGGTTGGGACTTTTAAATCTGAATACCGATCTCTTATGTGATCCTAAGGTCGGTTAACTACAGTTTAACACATAATCGAGGTTAAACGGTATTGGAACAAGTACGCCACATAATTCATTTATTGTAAACTCATTTCATGCTTTATCTTGAAAGGTGGCAAACATTCAGATGATCAAGTTGGCATACAAGCCGGTGTAACCCGGTAGGACACAGGTTGCAAGAAAACCATACCTTACACCATGGGTTACTTAACCGTGTTCCCGAGGATTTACGCCAACGCGTCACCTCACGCTCCCCGGGTAGTTCCCGAACAACTGGTATTATTATTCAAATGTTTTATTAACAACAAAATCTTACGGTATGTAAACTTTTATTACTCCCGTACTTAACCCGTTGTCCCGTTATCCTTAACTCACTTATGTGATCTTAAGTTCACAACTTACACATTCACTCTTACACCTGTTTATACTTCTAATGGCCTTTAAAAGTCACCAAACAAGGCCTAAACATCATCTAAAACCATCCCCAAACAATTCCCCATCATAACAACACTTAAAAACACTTTCTGGACAATTTAGACTGGTCCGGGTTGTGTTCGGGGTAACAAACCCGGACCAATCCCGGAAATAACATTCTGTGTAGTTTTTGCCTTGGTCCGGGTTTATGTACTTGGATACAAACCCGGACCACATGCTAAAATGAGTTTCTGGGACGTTTTTGAGGTGGTCCAGGTTTGTGTACTTGTTTACAAACCCGGACCATGTCTGTAGGTGCTTAAATTGACAGTTTTTACCTCTTTCAACCCCTAATTCATACCTAATCATTCCTTAATCTTTCCACATGTTTTCTACATGTTTAAAACACCTTAAAAACACTTAAAACCTCCTCAAATCATTGATCAAACTCTTGCTCCAATTCTACAATTTCAATCCCACATTTTTCATTCTCTGCACACTTTACACATCAGTGACTTTCAAAACATTCCCATGACAGCTTTTAACCTTCTCCTTACCATTTTAGCATACCACATTCATTCCTAGTCTTTTGCACTCTCAATACCCAAGTTCATTCACTAGTTCCACAAGCTACAAACTCAAGTTCATTTATAGGAATTCCAAGACATCCAACTCCATTCATGCTAAATATTTTTACATAACTCCACAACATTCTTCAACCAACACCACAATCTGATTTACCAACCAAATCAATTCCCAACAACACCTAGTTAACACTTAAACTCTTCCAGCTCACATCACCATCTAACCCACTATATTTCTACTACCGAAATTTTGCCATAACTTCGTTACAAACCTAACTTATCCAAATTCATCATCTTCATCGCCTAATCCCAAAAGCATTTACAAATCAACTAACCATACCCTTAATGGGTTCTAACAGCACACACAATTCACTTAAGCTCCATTAATCACCACATAGTACATTAACTCAAATGTTTGGCTCTTCGGCCCTCAAATCAAAACACGACTTAACATTGCACAAATCAATAAACATCATCACAAAATTTCCTCTTACATTCACTAAACACATTTTCAACACAATTTTTGATTCATTCATTTAAATTACCCAACCTAAGATTTTTAAAACATTAAGATGGTTCTTAAGGTAGATTTCTTACCTTAAGCCCACAGGTTCCTCTTTTAATTCTTCTTCTTCTCTTCTCTTGATTTTTGGTCATTTGCATTATCATTGCCACCACACTAAACCAACAATCACCAATAGCTAATAAGCATCAAGAGGGTTCTTAAATTCTAGGTTTAGCATTAGAGTACAAGGAAGGGTTTAAATCACAAAATGAGGGAATTACCTTCAAACTCCTAAATGAAGTGTCTTGGCAATTGAACAAGGAAAGCTCCAGCTCCCATATCGAGGATAGAAAAATGGCTGGAATGGGAACCAACAAAGAGTTCACGTTGGTAATTTTTTTTGTTGGAAAGAAGCTAGAAAAAGAGAGGCTTTAGGTTCTTTTCTTACCTTAAAACAACAAGGAGATGGTTTAGCTTCCAATGGTCTCCTTTAGCCTTCAAATGGAGCTATAACCATGGGGATGAAGTTCAAGCCTTTGAGGTTTTGAAGGGTGGAAAATGATCCCCAAGGTGAGAGGAGTTCAACGGTATAATTTTTGTAAGATTTGGACTTGATTTTGGCTTTGAAAGTGGAGGAGGAAAGGAGCTGCTGGAGAACCCATCTAAATCGCCATGGAAGGAAAAGAAAACAGAGAGAGCTCTGGGAGGAAGGAGAAAGAATCGTAAGAGAGGAAGCAAATATGTACTTTTTGGTTACTTTTTTCTTTCTCACTAAAATAGAACAAGTATAGATAGGAGGGAGGGGATTTAAAACGTGTACACACACAAAGGGGCCAGATTTTTGCCAAATGAATGAAGGGAATTTGGTCTTTTAGCAATTTATGCCCCATAAGTCCCCGTTTGGCACTATTCACTAACCGCGGCGTTTTCCGGATTTTTTTTTTGTTTCTTTAATTTTAATGGTTCTTAGGCTCCTATTAATGTTTACTTATAGTTATATGATCAAATATAATTTTTACGGGGTCATTTAACTGTTTACAGGCACGTTTTCGGGTTTTCTCGAAAAACGCACTTTAAGACTCTGTTAGCGTTTTAACGCGTTATTTGGATCCGTTTTCTTCCAGAATTTTTCCCACATGTTCTTAGTGTGTAATTAGGGTATAAAAGTATATTTATAACCCTAGTGAAGATATATACTTCCTAAAATAGTTAAATACGTGTTTCACGTCTTGTGACTTTTACGCATTTTCTTTTTCTTTTTGGTTTTCATTTCTTCGCCAATGATCTTATGGACTTAATTAGCCTTAGAAAATCATAATTACGTAATTAATTAACACATTAAGGTTTGGGGTATTTCAATCTACCCCCTTAAAAGAACTTTGTCCTCAAAGTTCCAAATTTTCCCATGCATCTCTTAATTAGGATACTGGGATTACTTTACAACATAGTTCTCACATATCAATTACACTTGACATACCTTCAGACCCAAGGTCTAGATAACACATCAACCTTCATACTCATAGGTCTGGATAACATATACCACACATATCACACAACATGTCTTAGCATGTATAACAATCAGAAATACCTTTTACATCTCTCCATGGGTTCGGTCTAAAGACTAAAGGACATCATAGTCCTCAAGTCCCCTGTCGAGTACATATACATTGTGATCCCATAGGTACCGGTCGTGATGGACCCTTCCTGGTCCCCGGTCCTTTGGAAGATTCAAAACATTCACATACATTTTAACATATAGTTTCTCATGTCACCGGTCTGAAGACAAAGGCTCATACGTCCTCAGCTCATGAGCAAGTAATACAAAAATACTCTTTACAAGGTTAAGTAGAATGAAAATCCTTTATTTGAAAATACCATTTGAAATTTTTTGAAAATACCAATTGAAAATCCTTTTTGAAAACGCAATACAACTCCAAATCCAAATTATGCTAACTGCATTTATTCTTAATGTGATTATTTATGACCACTTGCAGGGAGCTTCAAGAGTCATCCAACCCTAATATGATCAGCATCAGAGTTGAACTATCCTTCAACCCCAATTTGTGTTCGGCTTCCCTTGATCGCATGTAAACCAAGTTCCACCTCCCACTTCAATTTCAACCAACAACTAATTCAAACATTTACCATTTTCTATCTAGTCATAATCACACCATCAAATAGCTCAATCATTTCCATTTTCTATTCCTTTTGAACATCCTAGTCATGATCACCAAACAATACATCTCCAAGGGATGGAACTCTGTCCATAAAGTTTTTTCAATTTGCCTCTAGTCAACTTACCTAAGCAATTATACCACTTCATACATCACAATACTATATATATGTATATATAATAAATTTTTAATCAAAATCACAATACTACATTTGTCTTAAATAACATATACTGTCGGGGTTTTAGTTCCCCAGGAGTTTCCCTACTCCTTTACACTCGTACTCTCACACAAGGTTAACAAGATAGGTACGTTTATAACAATGGTATTCACATCTTCTGTGCGCAATTACCACAATTAAACCATGAATGAATACGAATGTTTATGTAATATACGCACCAATCATCAAAACAAAGTATTTTGTGCTATACACAACATCGTAACAAATTATTCTGTGTTATGCACAACATCGTTCACGTACACTTGTACGTAAACATTCGCTAAGTGTTTTTACGCTCTACCCCCCTTAAAAGGGATTACGCCCGCGTAATCGACCATATGTTATTACTTAACATTGGTTTAAAACATTCTGCCACTGTGAAGCGTTTTAACTTCCACACGGTTTATTTTACAATGCGTTCCGGTCAGAGGGCCTCAACCATATTGACGGTTTAGTCCCTGAATCCAGAATTCTCATTGGAGTTTGTTTAACTCATAATCGGTTTTGAATCTAGCCTGTGAGGCTTCTAGACATAGATAATTTGCCCTTTACTCGTATTCACTAGGTATATTCAACTTTGAATCATGGCCTACTAGCTTCTGCTGCACCACTCTGATAACTTTAGGGCTTAGTTAGCCCTTTTGTTATTCTTGATGTGTTACACATCTCCCATTTATCCCTTCTATCTTGGGAATAATGGTTTCTCAATCGACGCGTGGTATCTCTTACCGTGTGTGAACTCGATGAGTTATAAATTTTCTATCCAGTTCTTGGATAATTTACTGTATATACATCAGTGTATCCTCGTGATTATTCACTTGGTTCCTCTGACTTACTGTCGGTTGAGGTCGAGCTCCTATCTAACGTGTAGGGTATATTCTATGCCTGTATTCGGTATGCAGTGCTTCTTTAGTCACTAACTCTAACTAATATTCTCCTGCGTCATGATTAACTATTTGACTCTGTACAACTAATCTTTTATTTGTATGACCTCGCATCTTCTTTGCATCAGTCTTTATAACATTTATAAGTTCCATCCGCCTTTATTGTGGTGGGATTTGTTTTTGTTTCGGTTGTTGGTATGTCTAAAGTTCTTTGCGTCTTTATGGCTCAAAGCCGCACGGTTGGTTTCTAGCTTTTCACTCAACTGGCTTGTGCCATATTTTCTGGTGTGTTTGACAGTCATCCGTGTCTAGTACGGGTTGGTTATTAGTAATGGGGTACTATCATCCTAAGGCTTATTACTTTGGTTATCGAACTGATCCTCTAGGGATATACTTCCAGTTCCGCATGCAATTGCAATGGGAAAGAACATTGCCTTATTCATGAGATTCCTTCGTCACTTGGTACAGACTACTGGCTTTACTTCCCAGTCTACTTACCATCACTTACCTTCCGTCTTCACTGAGTCTAATTCAAGATTCTGTTTGTTCTCTGTATCATGTGTACATAATGGTCGATGGATGCGTACCAAGTTCTTATTAGTCATACAACAATGATTACGTGGCATCCGCTGCTACTAGCTTCCGCTCAGGTACTTAAGTCATTTATACCATGATTCGCCACCTACGTGGCTGAATACTGAATATGCTATTCCTTAAGTCCTTATGCTCCTTGAGCTTGTTCCATTTATATTTCATGTTGAACACACGTGGTGTTTGCTAATAACTGACCACTCCTCTGGTCTTCCACAGTTGCTATTAAAGCTTCTTCCGCACACTATTCTAGGAGATCACTCCATATACTCAAACTTTAATTTATCACATGAGCAAACTGACACGTTCTCTTATTCATTACATATTTAATGGGATATCATTGGATAATTTCCCGGTATCTGGGTCTCATTCAACTCACACTTACTGTATTTCAATAGGTGAAGGCCTTTTCCGGAGAGTTCACATTTACACCTCTCTAGAGCCTCATAATACTGAGAGGTTTCCCCACCCTTCTAAGGTGTGGTTCGTTCTCCGCTCTTATCACTTATATAACACAATCCTTTTTCTTACTGGTGCCCCTTCCGGCAATCACTGTAACTATTGGAATTTACACATTGTATTGGTTCTCGGCTTATAAGCCACGTTGCCTCGAGCATTGCTCGTTATCGGCTGCTCACACAGATTCCTACTTGTACTAGGCTCCATGACTGGGTTTTTGCATCACGCTTCCTTTATTGGAGGCCCGTTAGGTAATATCAGTTCGCTCCCTTGGCAATTTAGGGTATCCTCTGTTAGGTGGATTTCCCCTTGGTGATTGTCTGGGAATTCTATCCCGTTCGTTGGGCATTGAAGTACCCATGTTAGGCATCTGCCTTACCATGTATAAGATGGATATTCGTTCCAGCTATCATGTTTATCCCTCGTGATTCTTAAGACATATACGATGTCCTTACTTACTAGTCAGCGCACTTCCCACTTCCTGACTCTTAAACATTTTCTTGCAATGAATTCACTAACTCCTTTAGTCTTGTTAACTTAATTGCGTCCTTTCACTTCAATCATTCTCAGTAATCGGTTTTACTGCTGACTGTAGTATGGAGTCGACTACTCCCCGTGTTCCGTACTCCACTCGTATACATACGTGGGGTATCCTAGTGATACATTACTAGTTACCGGACTAGCTCATAAATAAGTCTGTCAGGCCCGCAAGCTCCTTCGGAGTGCGTCGTCCCACCTTCATTTTGTACACTCGTAGTGTTCGTCACACGCCTATGTAGAGTATTCTGTTGTCAACTCCTCTTATATCGTCCTATGACAACGCACATTTGGTGCTTCCCGGACTTAATCAAGGGAAATTTGTCCGCTGTTTGTATTTAGTATGAACTTGATTCCTTCCCTCGGGTTAATACCCTCGAGTTGTAGGATTGTTCTAAGGTTGTTCAAATGTAAACTGGGTATAACTTACCTACTGTGGGCACTGAGGCCGATTTAGGTCTTTCGGCTTTGGTTTTAAAGAAAATCTGAAGTTTGAAAGACTTTGAGTTTAAGAGAAGGTTTGAATTAAATATGAGTTCGTAAGAAAATTTGGATGTGAAAGAGGGTTTCAAATAATCTGAGTTTAGAAGAAAAGTTAGGTTTAAAAGAAAATTCTTGGTATTAGAAGGTCTTCTCGCCTTGAGCGAGTCTAGTTTCTCACTGTTTGGTGTATTCTTAACTACAATGGTAAGGCCGTTAAGCCCTTCCAAGGTTCGTGCTTCACATTCTTAGGACTGGTGGTCCTATAATTGTTTCACTCGTCTTCGTGGTACTTTACTAAGCACTTCATAGTCATTAAAATATTCCCAAATAGCCCCGTTATAACAGCACTTGCCATGGCAAGTGCACCATGCAGGCTAGCTATCGGTTCAACACACACTGATTACGGTACCACTACTATCCACACCGTATTTGGTAGCCTTATTGGCACTTCCTTGATCCTTTAGTCTTGATAACAAATCTTTTGAGCGACTCTCATTGGTCTTGATATGGTAGTCGTTAACTAGGGTGACTCTCCATTCACTTAACTCTGTGTTCTTCCTTAATGTTCGTTCCCACGCATTTGTCGTGGTTACCGAGACTTGATCCTTGTTTAGGTACTACGTCGTAGTCCTATTGAAGTATGTTTCCCTAATTCCCCCACAATTATCTGAACTATGAAAATCAGGTATTACAGCCTCTTTGGCATTGTAGGTTTGAGGTTATCCAATCTTGACTAGTTTCTCAGTCGGTAAGTACACTACTACTGGCAGTATTATCCAACAATGGTGGTCCCGTAGACATGTGTCTCGGGTCTCATTACTTCACCTTTCTACTTCGTTGCACGGCTAGTGCGTTCCTTCTTGATGGTCAATCATGGTTCTCTCGACTGCTAGGTATGTCGGCCCAGGTTGCCAGAAATTTTGGTTTCCTACAGGCATGGTTCTCAGTCCTCCACTATTAAACGCGGGTAAAATTGTTAAACGGGAACCGTCTCCGGGATTCCCAGTTCTTGGAATCTACCGTATGACATGTTTTAGTTCTTGTAGAAATAATTTATATCAGCCAAATCGGGTTTTCCGAATATGAGAAGACTTTCCATCTCTCTGGCGTTCTTTCCCGAGTTATAAGATGGGGGTCATGGACAGCGGGTATGGATGTTGTAGGTATCCCGTGCACACGGGGAATGCCTAACTAGCGTATCTCTCACGCTATCACTCAACCATTAACCCAAGGTCTTAAACTCATAACTCGGTACTTCCTAAGCTCGGTATTTCCAGTCATCAGAGCGATACTTCGCTCTGATACCACTTTTTGTAACACCCCAACTACAAACTCCACACTTAACCATTAATCACAGCGTAAATTACATCATAAACACTAATCAAAAGGGGTGGTGCTACACGCCATTAGCCACCCACGTGGCTAACAAGGCTAATACTTACACAATATACCGGTCTGATGGACTAGATTACCGAGCACTAAATGTTACAATTCCACTTCATAACTAAACTAAGTCAATGACACTTACATTACCACTGTACCGAGTCTAATACATTCAATTTCCGATATTACACTTTGGTCTTACACCACTTACAAATATATAAGCAAACTACATACTCTACCCTTGCATACACAGCTACCCCGTCCTACTCTCGAACGGCTGCCAGCTCCATTGTACCTGAAAGGAAAACGGGTGGCCCCCAAGGGGCTCAACACCTTTGCTGGTATGGTAATCGTGCAGCCCGCATACTACCGGGCCACGCACAACTAACTGTCGTGTGAGCATGCAGTTGATTTTATTTAGAGCATGCAAGAAACACTATAAAAACACATCATGCTTTAAATCACACATATCCAATCAATGGGATACAAACAAGAAGGTTAACTCGTCAACACTTGTTAGATCAAATTATCATGTTCCTTGACCCTTGAGGGATTCTACCTTAATGGGACTAAATTCTTATTAGACAACACTTACCCATTTGATCGGGTTACAACTAATTACTTTTTATACTAGTAAGGGGGTTGATTTCGGTGATCAACGTACACAACATGACAATACACATCACGTAATAACATATACACAACGTAACACCATTCTTCTTAGAGAATGTGTCGGATAAAATATAGTTCCGAACACACCGTACACATTTATTTTACTTAGATGTGTCAGCCATAATATAGGCCCGATCACACCATACACATATCCCCCTAGCCCCGAATAATAATCAAGGTAGGAAAGCCTCTTATTAAACTTGTGGGAGATTTAATTCCAAAAAGAAAAACAACCGAACAAGGGAGAGAGTTGAATCAAATATAGATATCAACTCCCATACATACATTAGTTAGAAGTTCCCTTATGGACTTATTATATCATGACACCATATGGTGTTACTAACTTAGTTAAACACACAAGGGAGGTAACATACCAATCGACATACATGAACAACAACAATCGTTAAATGATTACACACTCGGAAGGGCAAACACACACAACCACATTATACAAATAACGCACGGATAGTCGTAGTTAGAACGTTCCCGTAGGTTGGGATGTTTAAATCTGAATACCGATCTCTCATGTGATCCAAAGGTCGGTTAACTACAGTTTAACACATAATCGATGTTAAACGGTATCGGAACAAGTACGCCACATAATTCATTTACTGTAAACTGATTTCATGCTTTATATTGCAAGGAAGCAAACATTCAGAAAATCAAGTTGGCATACAAGCCGGTGTAACCCGGTAGGACACAGGTTGCAAGAAAACCATACCTTACACCATGGGTTACTTAACCGTGTTCCCGAGGATTTACTCCAACGCGTCACCTCACGCTCCCCGGGTAGTTCCCGAACAACTGGTATTATTATTCAAATGTTTTATTAACAACAAAATCTTACGGTATGTAAACTTCTATTACTCCCGTACTTAACCCGATCTCCCATTATCCTTAACTCAGTCATGTGATCTTAAGTTCACAACTTACACATTCACTCTTACACTTGTTTATACTTCTAATGGCCTTTAAAAGTCACCAAACAAGGCCTAAACATCATCTAAAAACATCCCTAAACAATTCCTCATCATAACAACACTTAAAAACACTTTCTGGACAATTTTTGGACTGGTCCGGGCTTGTTTCCGGAGTTACAAACCCGGACCAATCCCGGAAATAACATTCTGTGTAGTTTTTGCCTTGGTTCGGGTTTATGTACTTGGATACAAACCTGGACCACATGCTAAAATGAGTTTCTGGGACGTTTTTGAGGTGGTCCGGGTTTGTGTACTTGTTTACTAACCCGGACTATGTCTGTAGGTGCTTAAATTGACAGTTTTTTACCTCTTTCAACCCCTAATTCATACCTAATCATTCCTTAATCTTCCCACATGTTTTCTACATGTTTAAAACACCTTAAAAACACTTAAAACCTCCTCAAATCATTGATCAAACTCTTGCTCCAATTCTACAATTTCAATCCCACATTTTTCATTCTCTGCACACTTTGCACATCAGTTCACTCTCAAAACATTCCCATGATAGCTTTTATCCTTCTCCTTACCATTTTAGCATACCACATTCATTCCTAGTCTTTTTCACTCTCAATACCCAAGTTCATTCACTAGTTCCACAAGCTACACACTCAAGTTCATTTCTAGGGATTCCAAGACATCCAACTCCATTCATGCTACAGATTTTTACATAACTCCACAACATTCTCCAACCAACACCACAATGTGATTTACCAACCAAATCAATTCCCAACAACACCTAGTAAACACTTAAACTCTTCCAGCTCACATCACCATCTAACCCACTATATTTCTACCGAAATTTCACCATAACTTCGTTACGAACCTAACTTATCCAAATTCATCATCTTCATCACCTAATCCCAAAAGCATTTACAAATCAACTAACCAAACCCTTAATGGGTTCTAACAGCACACACAATTCACCAAAGCTCCATCAATCACCACATAGTGCATTAACCAAAATGTTTGGCTCTTAGGCCCTTAAATCAAACACAACTTAACATTGCACCAAACACTAAATATCATCACAAAATTTCCTCTTACATTCACTAAACACATTTTCAACACAATTTTTGATTCATTCATTTAAATTTCCCAACCCAAGATTTTAAAAACATTAAGATGGTTCTTAAGGTAGATTTCTTACATTAAGCCCATAGGTTCCTCTTTTAATCCTACTTCTTCTCTTCTCTTGATTTTCGGTCATGGGCATTATCATTACCACCACACCTAAACCAACAATCACCAATAGCTAATAAGCATCAAGAGGGTTCTTAAATTCTAGGTTTAGCCCTAGAGTACAAGGAAGGGTTTAAATCACAAAATGAGGGAACTACCTTCAAACTCCTAAATGAAGTGTCTTGGAAATTGAACAAGGAAAGCTCCAGCTCCCATATTGAGGATAGAAAAACGGCTAGAATGGGAACCAACAAAGAGTTCACGTTGGTAATTTTTTTTGTTGGAAAGAAGCTAGAAAAAGAGAGGCTTTAGGTTCCTTTCTTACCTTAAAACAACAAGGAGATGGTTTAGCTTCCAATGGTCTCATTTAGCCTTCAAATGGAGCTATAACCATGGGGATGAAGTTCAAGCCTTTGAGGTTTTGAAGGGTGGAAAATGATCCCCAAGGTGAGAGGAGTTCAACGGTATAATTTTTGTAAGATTTGGACTTGATTTGGTATTTGAATGTGGAGGGGGAAAGGAGCTGCTGGAGAACCCATCTAAATCGCCATGAAAGGAAAAGAAAACAGAGAGAGCTCTAGGAGGAAGGAGAAAGAATCGTAAGAGAGGAAGGGAATAGAGGAGATAGAGGGAAATAAAGTAAATATGTACTTTTGGTTACTTTTTGCTTTTCTCACTAAAATAGAACATGTTTAGATAGGAGGGGGGATTTAAAAACGTGTACACACACACTGGGGCCAGACTTTTGCCAAATGAATGAAGGGCATTTTGGTCTTTTAGCAATTTATGCCCCATAAGTCCCCGTTTGGCACTATTCACTAACCGGGGCATTTTCCGGATTTTTTTTCCGTTTCTTTAAAATCCGTTTGGCACTATTCACTAACCGAGGCATTTTCCGGATTTTTTTCCGTTTCTTTAATTTTAATGGTTCTTAGGATCCCATTAATGTTTAATTATAGTTATATGATCAACTATAATTTTTACGGGGTCATTTAACTGTTTACAGGCACATTTTCGGGTTTTTTCGAAAAACGCGCTTTAAGACTCCGTTAGTGTTTTAACGTGTTATTTGGATCCGTTTTCTTACGGAATTTTTCCCACATGTTCTTAGTGTGTAATTAGGGTATAAAAATATATTTATAACCCTATTGAAGGTTATATACCTCCTAAAATAATTAAATACGCGTTTTCACGTCTTGTGACTTTTACGCATTTTCTTTTTCTTTTTGGTTTTTATTTCTTCACCAATGATCTTAAGGACTTAATTAGCCTTAGAAAATCATAATTACATAATTAATTAACACATTAAGGTTTGGGGTATTTCAGTTTTAAAGTTTTAATGTTATAAAATATGATATTTATGACATGGTATGAGATATGTGGTTATATTGTAATAAATCAAAACTATAAGAAATGAAGAACTAATAAGAGTATAATATATGCCCTTGCGGCAATTAAATATGGTTTTCAAAAACTATATATTATAATGTTAGATGAGATAAAAATATCATACTATATGGAATTATGATATTAATGTAACATTGTATAATCTTATATGGTCAAAACATGGTTTATAAAACTATATGCTATTACCGCATATGTAACATTCAATAATGAATTTACAAACATATTTACAATGATATAAATACTATAGATATTATAGTATTAATATGATAATGAAATAATTATCATTAATAATATTCACATGAATAATGTGACAATTAATGGGAAAATGGAATTATAACTAAGGTTGTATATAAAAAAAACCTTCGGAATTATTAGTATATGTCATGTGATATTACAAAATATTAAGATAAGTTCCTAAAATAAATGCATAATATAATGCACAAATGAAAATAATCTCATACATAAGATGATAATAATGTAACATATAATATATAGTATAACTCATAAAATATGAATGTATAAATATATATGTGTAATTTGCAGCAAGCATGAGTAAAAATATATACGTATTAAGTATATGGTATAGTTGGAACTATATAATATAGTGCATGTATCATGCAACTATATATTATATGACTAAGATCAAATGAAACATATATATATATATATGCAAACTAAGAGCAATATGCATATGCATATAATATGGTTATAAATTTAATATAATAATAAATGACAAGAGTTATGACATTAGTATAACTATATACTATAAGTCATATAATTACAAATTAAAGCATAGCTTATTAAGATGAATAATGAGATGTATAATATGGTATAATAATAAATGGTTAAATAATGATGCCATATAACATTAGTGCATGAGCACATATGCGATGCGAATTAACGTTGCATGTATACATGCAACTATAATTATAAATGTATACTCGTACACCTGACCGGAATGGTTAAATTAATACCTAAGTATAAATGTGAATGTATATTCGTATACGCGTAAATACTATTTAATATAATGGAATAATGTAACTCCAACGTTCGAAAACGCTAACGAAAACATTTTACGAAAAACCGACTTCTTTTGTTAAAGTTGCATAACAAACACGTACTACGACTGACGAGTTCGTATAACATATTTTTAACAAATAACTATTGAAATCCGGGGATGTAATGTCGGGATTACTTGTGTTGTTCGGATTTACCAAGCTTAAGTAAGTCATGCGGATTGACTTATAGTGTGTTTGGTACTTAGATCGTATCACCGATGGAGGCGCTCGACGAGCTTAGTGGTCTACTGCGCAACTTTGGTCTTTGGTGAACTGTATGTAAAGGGGTCTGATTTGAGATGTCCTGAGGGCTTCCTCGGGCTTAGATATGTTTGCTGTATAACGTGTGTGATATATGTATGTGTGTATGTGTGTATGTGTAAACCTGTTATGTGATATTTAACCGTTTCTAATTCCCGTATTATTTAATTGTGCGCGAACGTCCTTCGGGACTAATACTACCTCGTCGACTATGATCGACTTATATAAACATACATATACGTTCCATGTGATGTGATTGGTGTTACTTAAATATAACACAACTAATATTACCATTATGTATGTAATAACCTAAGTAAAGTACTTAGGTACGAGACGACATTGTCGATCTCTAGAGCACGGCTCTCGCATATATATATATGACCTAGAATACTTCTAGGCATGCATAAGACCCTTAGGGCAGCTAAGTGATAAATGAATTCTCGATAACCTAAAATTATACCTTAGGTTTCGACTAACTAATTAAACATATAATGGAAGATTGATGTGAGGAGAATAACACCAGGTAGTCTCGGACTAATGGCTGCGCATGGAGATTTCTTGAGTGTTTTCCCGGATCGGGATTCTACTCTAGTTAAGCCCACATGAGCCTACGTAGATCGTTGGCCAGATTGTACCACTGCTGGTACTCGGCTTTTGCTTTTGCCACAAACTAAATGACGCCTTTTAGGCAAAGAGGACATCCTAGATCTTAGATCTCTGGCAGAGTGCGCTGCTGTTGGTGCCACCAGACGACTGTCCATAACTAAATACAATACGGTGTAACGCCCCTATTAACCATAAATACACAACGGAAATAAAACTCTAAGGGCGATTACAGACCATCGGTTCCAAACACCCGGCACCAAACCTCACCAATTACAACTTACAATCTACAAAAGCTACGGTCTGAACTCGAGAAAAACTTAACACAAACCTAATAGAAATTAAACATATTCTCTCTCCACAAAACCTAGTCCCATCCCAAAGCTCATTCTCTTCGTGGCCACCTGTAAGATAACATGTACCTGCAAGATAAACCAAGCAGCCCACCCCGAGAGGGGTGAGTCAGTTCCCTGGAATGGAACTGGTACAATTCTCAAAAAAACAAATTTATAAAACATAACTCTTCAAAATAACAGTAACATGAAAACAAACTCTTAAAAGTAAAACAGACAAAGCACTTCAAAACAATCAAGTTTAAAGAGAAAGGAAAACAAGACAAAGATAAGTACTTCCAAACCAAGTCATCCACTTAAGTAGTCACACCACATAGTTAGCAAGCATCCATTGTTGATGTTAGAACCAATTCCCGTTAGGAGTAGAAAAACCCAGATAGCCACAAAGGACTAGGAATGATAAAGTAGATCCAAGAACCAAGAACTCGAGAGTGGAATAATTCAACTGGGAGAGATGGCCCCCACCGCCAATCACGTCCTTTTAGGACAGGGGATATACAACCCCTCACTGTTAAATATCAATGCCCCTATGGGCGAGGGATATACAGCCCCCTACTGTCAAATATCAATGCCCCTATGGGCGAGGGATATACAGCCCCCTACTGTCATATCAATGCCCCTATGGCGAGGGATATACAGCCCCCTAGTCAAATATCAATGCCCCTATGGGCGAGGGATATACAGCCCCCTACTGTTACCATTAAGACGTGCGCACGTCGAAGGAAAGATTTCCAAGATTGACCTTTTTCCAATCCCCACTAGATCACCAACTACCCAGAGCAATACCAAACACTCAGTCCTACAGAGTGCAGAAGCGTAAACCCTAAGCAGTCAATGTCTAAGGGGACACCAAATAGAAGGAACCAATACCCATGTAAGTTTCATACTCAAGGCTCAGTTAGTCACACAAGCTGAGTCAGTCACACAACCATTTCCTTTTTAGAAGTTCCGCTTAAAGTCAGTTAGCGTTTTCCAAAACATTCCACACGTCAATCAGCAAAAATATCGGAGTACGAGAAATCGTACAAAACATTCCATAAAGTCCAAAACACAACAAGCTGAGTACGAGAAATCGTACAAAACATTCCATAGAGTCCAAAACACAACAAGCTGAGTACAAGAAATCGTACAAAACATTCCATAGAGTCCAAAACACAACAAGCTGAGTACGAGAAATCGTACCTGGGTAACGCTGTAGCAGTTCTAATCACTTGTGCAAACAATCAACAGTACTCTGAAGAATATTAAAGATAATCTACCATCAATCACTTGTAGCCTATGTTACGCTTAAATAAACTCCTTACTCTTATTTCAAAGTCTCAATTATCTTTTAAGCCCTCACTTAAATGTTATGTATAATCTTTGACTTGTCTGAGAACGATGTATTACTCAAGGTTGTAGACCAAGGAATGTATTTTATCAACACTAGTTAATTGTTCCACCCTTATCCACTTTACCCATCTTAACCTTAATTCCCACATTAAAGACCCTAATAACATAAGGGCATTATACGTTATTCAATCAAGTCTTAGAATTTCAATAACAATTCTTAAGCACAATACTTTTACTCTTACTTTAGGACATACATCGTGTTTTGACCAATGATGGGTTTATCTTAGAATACTATACTATTATTTCACAATTTATTGACTGTGTATCTTTATCAATATCTACTAGATAATCCATTATAACTAAGCCTTCCCCCTTAACTTAATTAAGATCTACATCCCGTATACTGAAATCGTAGTGTTGTAGATGCATTTTAGTATAACTTATTTGAGCTACTAAACTCAATTATCTTATCTTTAGTTCAGAATGGCCTTTAACTACAACCATCTATTAATCTTGTCATAAGTTGTTAAATTACTTTTCATCTTGAAATAACCATATTATAGTTAACTCAAACTTATCGAACTCTCACATTTAGTATCCACAAGGTATATTATTTACTTAACCATAACTTTATAATAAGGTGTCTTAAGATAACCTTTAATGTATCCTTACTTACATTTAATTCCCTAACTGTTTTTACTTCTACACACATTCTCTCTATTGACCATGTATAATCCTTTTATATTAACTTCGTTAAACTCAAGTCTTAAATACATTTTATATTGTTTACAAAACCTAAAGTTTCAAAAGAATAACTTAATAAATCAATTCCCTTTATTGTATTTAGGATGGACATTATATCTTAGCATGAGGTAGAATTTATCAAAGAATTAAATTCTGGTTCGTAAGTGAAATTGTCAATTACTTAATAAGATAATATATTCTGAACAATCTCCATACCTTATATTCAAATGACACATTAATATTTCCAGTGTCAAAAGGTAAATCAATATAATCTCTTATGTAACCTAATTCCATCTAATTAAAGGTTTAAAGATTTTAAGTATCTAATTTCTATTTACAAACCTCCTTATAAATTCTAACTACTAAATACATTACCTAACTATAAACTCACATCCTGCATATTGGATTATTTAGATTAAATTCCTAATCATAGTTTAATGTAGTTTTATATCATAATCCCTTTTAATGATTTTATCTTAAAATATTAAGTTATTACTCAATACTATAAATATTAAGAAATAATTAAATCTAGACTTATTTATCCTCTTCACATTTAGATGTAAAAGTAACTCATTTATTTTATTATTGTTTATATAATAAGAACATTTAAATGTAAAAGCATTTCATTCATTTTATTATTATATAATAAGATCTATTTGTGTAACGCTTTATGTAGACTAATTCCAAATATTCCTAAATTTCAACTTATTAATTTCTTAACCAAATTATAGATTTACATTGTGGTCATTGACTAAGTATATACGTATATTTAAATACTGTTTATATAAATCTTAGAAATTCAAAGATAACTAAAAACTCAACCTATAACCATAAATTAATACCACCTCATATAATATTCTTTTATTAGTATCATGTAGAGGTTTAGTTTAACTCATTAATTCCTTCATATCCTATTTTTCTATAAGGTATTTTATTCCTTTTATTTATTTATTAATCGTATATATATATATATATATATATCCTTCATATTATATTTCTCACAAGGAATGTTATTTCCTTTATCTATTTTTATTGTATTTATATATATATTTATATACATATACCTACATATATTAAGATTTATCCAGAACATTCTTTAAGAAATTCTATTGTATTTAATTATATCTAATATCTTTAGACATATCCAAAACTGATTTATGGTTTATAAAATAAAGTATTTCCCTTAGTTTTAGTTAAACATATTAGCTTCCATATCATATATAATAAATAAAATGTAGTTTAGTTAAATTCCTTGATTTAATACAAGTTTCTATTTATTTCTCTCATATAAATATATATATAAATATATGTAACAATTTTTACTTCACTTAAAGTTAATACCCAAAATATTTATAAACATACTGTATTAAATGTTAATTAGTCTTATTATATTTTCCCCAACCTATAAAGTTCATTAATCAACTATACTTTAATTTTTGATTACATTAAAAACTATATATTATAAGTTATTCTTATGAAAAACTCACAAACACAATTTTTAAAACCTTTTCCCGTTGCCCAAAAATTCCCAAACTTAATATACAGTAACTATAACATTTTAGACATATTATAAAATTTTTATTTCATAAAAATATCTTTTTAATTTAGCCAAATAATTCCAGAAAACCCGAAAATTGCAAAAATCATAACTTATGTTTAAAAACTCCAAAACCATAATAATTTACATCAAAATAAACTAGATTAAATAAAGAATCTATGGTTAAAATTTCAAGTCAAAATACCTTCGGGAAGGTATTTAAATTAATTCAACAAGTTAGGGTTTAATTCTGGAAATATTAAAACTCATAACCAACTTAAACTCCCCAGATCTAATCTCGGCCGTCCGTTCCTAAAACCTACGATCGGACGGCCGAAAATCCTCGAGTTCATCCCCAATCCCCAGCGCATTACCCGAGTACTAATCTGTTAATTTCTCTCAACTCACAGAACGAAATTGAGTGATTTTTGTTTCTATGGATTCGTAATCAAATTTCGGTTCTATTGGTACCAATTTCCCCAATTTTAATACAGTATACACCAAGATTCGAAATCAATTCGAATGTTAGGGTTAGTTCGGTTTCAGAATTAAAATCGATTACAATTCTTACAAATTCTCCTAATCTAATACGAAATTGACTAAATTAACACATGGGTTAGATCGGAAATACCATTACGAACAGCAACAACGGAGAAATTTGATCGGAGACTCACCGGATTGTGCGAATTTGGTGAATTCGAAATCGGAAACTGAAAAAAAACCGTTCGAGCTTGACCGTTTGGGTAGCCTACTTTGCGACTCTATAACTTGCGGTACAGATTGAGTTAGACTGTGTTCTTTGGCTCAATCGAAAGATGGGACATAGATCTACACAATGATAACAAGAACTCAATCTAATATGCATTATACAGAAAGAAATTTGACCCGCAAGTTACGAGTTTACCTGTCGTTTTTCTACGATTTTATGTGCTGACAAATCAGAGACTTTGGGCGACTAATCTTCCAAACGGTTACGAATCAGGCTTGGGAATAAACATGCAAGTTGTAGATGGGTTAGAGATCTACACAACGAGCTATAGAAATCGAAATTTGGTTGAAAGACGAGGAAGTTATGGCAAGACGAACTTTACCTGAAATCGAATGAAACTGGAAACTGGGTTACGAACTCGAAAGCTGGCAACTTTGGATCAACTTTCCCGTCGATGTAGAATGAGTTAGGGCTTGTATGAGTTACGGTTGTAAAGAGGGAATTAAGGAGAAGAGAGTGGTGAAGACGGCATGGAAAAATATTGAGTAATGTGAAAGTTATAGCCGTCTAAAGTTAGGGCTAGGAAGTGAAATCGGTTACGAAAATCAGGGAAGGAAATCGGCTAAGTGTGGGCGACCTACTACAGAGTGACACGTGGCACTTCTTGAAATTTTGATTCAAAACTTCAATCTAACATAACTTTGGCTAGGATGATCCGTTTTTGACGTTCTTTTTATCGATCTTCATAGTTTTCCATAACCTATTTATTGGTATAGGTTTTATGGGCTAGTTTGACCATTCTCAAAAAGTCAACTCTAGCAAGGCTTAATAAGCTTTAAGGTTTCTAGAATTTTATATTGACTTTTATGTTTCAAACCACGTTCCAACACTTCCTAAAATCTTATAATATATTTGGAGTGCTTAATAATTTTCCCAAGATTTATTGACTTATAAATCTTATTATTAAATTCACAACACTATATAATAATGTATAATAATTAGGGTTAAATAGGAGAAAACCCCTAAATAAATTCCATAATTCCATATAATAATTTAATATTCATAATTCCATATAATAATTTAATTTAATATTCATAATTCCATATAATAATTTAATTTTTAATAAAAGAAATCCCCTAAATTAATTTAAATTAATTTAGGGGTATTTCAGTATATCCCCCTTAAAAGAAACTTCGCCTCGAAGTTTAACAATCAACTAATAGGCACTCACACCGCTTCGGGTGTGCTGAGACAATAATAATTCCAATGAAATTCCATACCATTCCAATCCTTTATTTCCATCCATTTCCATAACAATATTCCACTCGAGATTACTCAAAATCAAAACAAACCCAGATATACTAAGACATAGCATGATGAAAATCAACAGTCACGTACTGTGTCATATTGTAAAAACCAAGCACATACAAACACCTCTCATTCTGCTAATATTGTTCTCCTTTTACTAACAATGCAACGAGGCATAATCCGGATGAGATAACGAAGGAGGAGTATGCCAGCATATCCCCCTTAAAAGAGCTAAGGTACGCCCTCGTACCGCTACTAATGGCACATTCAAAGAATTCAACACCTTATTAACCAGCTTTGTTGAATTTTACTGCACCGTTGATTATATCTATGATCGTTATATATATCTGTATCTCTTGATTGTTATGTATTTGTATTTCCTTGGTGGTTATAAAATTTTATCTTATGATTATTATCCATTCATTTAATGACTGATACGAATTATATGTCCATATATGATCATTTATCATATTAATTATATTACTAAGCTATAAATCAGGTGTAACGTACTAGAGTAGTTTAAAATATGTTTCAGATCATTTAATATCTTCCAAAATATCTTCAAGGTTATAGCACCATATGTTAAAACTCTAAATAAATATTTCTATGACTTTTCAAGTTTCAATTTTTCTATGTTTACTTTATAAAATTTACTTATATATAACTTCACCCAAGGCAGAATTTTGGAAAGTTCGTCCAAAATCTGATTCTTTTATCTTAAAATTTATACATTATATATATATTTTTAAGGTAGGGACCTTGTATAAAATTTTAGGTCAAATGCATTAGTCTAATGAAAACTCACTCACTCTTGATAATTATTTTCCTTAAGGTTTGTTCTATGTAAGTGTTCTTCTGATTATTAAATCCTAGTACTCTCTTAGACAATGGTAGCTTTTAGTAAATATCACTCTTAGTGTGTCTTTTAAATTTTATACCTGTATAACGTTAAACTTCCAAGTAAACATGAGAATTTTCAATCTTTAAGTAACTCTCAATTTTTTTTGGATGCTCAATACTCAAGTATTTAAGGATCAATGATACTTAGTTTAGTATTACTCTTCTCTTCACTCAATCTTTAAGTAACTTCTTTTATTGATTTTGTTTTTTTTTTATATTCAACCAGGGGTAGATGTTGTATCTTGGAGCACCCAAACTTAATCCCCTTCCTCCATATATAGGTATTTTTCACCAAAGATTTAACTTCGTAAACTCTTTACATGCATGAATTTAGTACTGGATCTTAATATACGAGTTTTGAACTGTTCATTGTGGCTAGTAATGAAATATGCCTAGCTCAAGATTTCATGATGGTAACGTCTTACCACCACTTCCCCTCAAGTTCAACACAATCCATCACCTGCGTGGAAGATTATATACGGTTAGATGACAAGGCTTGTCTAGCCCCTAACTTCTAGAAGTGGGTGTGCACCCCCACTACTTTCAGCCTAGGAGTTCGTCGCACCAGGCACTTCTCGTAGGGTGTTAGGTTTATGTGTTTTCTTTCTAAAGTTAACATAGAGTTTTAATGTGTTTTACAAGTTCAGATGTTGATCTTTTCTAATACGCTACTAGTTCTTGTTAGCTTAATAATTTTCTAGACTTAAGATTTATCTTAAACATTATCTTAGGTAATAAATTGATACCAAGTAGTTAATGAGATTTATTTTCAACTTTAAAGGAGTTGAAGTACTTTCACATAATATCAATACTAATTTAATTATGTAAAGTTCTATTTGTATACTGTTTTCAACCAAAAGTATTCTTTAAAATTCTAGGAATTTGTGTACTAGCTTTTAAAGGATTGCATTTTTAGCAATGTATTCTCCATGAGTATGCTTTTGAAAAATAGCTTAATGTTTGGTTTATCTCAACTAAAATCTTATCGTACTTAGTATAGGGTGTTCCAAACTTATATATATATATATATTTCTGTAGTTTATTGTTGGAACGGTATAACAACACATCACACTCAACAGACATTCACAAAAGAAAAGTGTGTAAAGGAATCATTCACAATTCCAAAAAGGGTTAGGAGTCGTGCCTTACTAGAGTCCTCACTTCCCAATTCTACCCCAGTTCCCCATTTTGAAGTGCACCTATAATCTAAGTATTTCGCTCGGCTTGTTTTCTCGGGTTCAGAGCGTAACTACGCTCTGATACCACTTTCTGTAACGCCCCTATTAACCATAAATACAACGGAAATAAAACTCTAAGGCGATTACAGACCATCGGGTTCCAAACACCCGGCACCAAACCTCACCAATTACAACTTACAATCTACAAAAGCTACGGTCTGAACTCGAGAAAAACTTAACACAAACCTAATAGAAATTAAACATATTCTCTCTCCACAAAACCTAGTCCCATCCCAAACGCTCATTCTCTTCGTGGCCACCTGTAAGATAACACGTACCTGCAAGATAAAACCAAGCAGCCCACCCCGAGAGGGGTGAGTCAGTTCCCTGGAATGGAACTGGTACAATTCTCAAAAACAAATTTATAAAACATAACTCTTCAAAATAAACAGTAACATGAAAACAAACTCTTAAAAGTAAAACAGACAAAGCACTTCAAAACAATCAAGTTTAAAGAGAAAGGAAAACAAGACAAAGATAAGTAACTTCCAAACCAAGTCATCCACTTAAGTAGTCACACCACATAGTTAGCAAGCATCCATTGTTGATGTTAGAACCAATTCCCGTTAGGAGTAGAAAAACCCAGATATCCACAAAGGACTAGGAATGATAAAGTAGATCCAAGAACCAAGAACTCGAGAGTGGAATAATTCAACTGGGAGAGATGGCCCCCACCGCCAATCACGTCCTTTTAGGACAGGGGATATACAGCCCCTCGCTGTTAAATATCAATGCCCCTATGGGCGAGGGATATACAACCCCCTACTATCAAATATCAATGCCCCTATGGGCGAGGGATATACAGCCCCCTACTATCAAATATCAATGCCCCTATGGGCGAGGGATATACAGCCCCTATGTTACCATTAAAGACGTGCGCACGTCGAAGGAAAGATTTCCAAGATTGACCTTTTTCCAAATCCCCACTAGATCACCAACTACCCAGAGCAATACCAAAACACTCAGTCCTACAGAGTGCAGAAGCGTAAACCCTAAGCAGTCAATGTCTAAGGGGACACCAAATAGAAGGAACCAATACCCATGTAAGTTTCATACTCAAGGCTCAGTTAGTCACACAAACTGAGTCAGTCACACAACCATTTCCTTTTTAGAAGTTCCGCTTAAAGTCAGTTAGCGTTTTCCAAAACATTCCACACGTCAATCAGCAAAAATATCGGAGTACGAGAAATCGTACAAAACATTCCATAAAGTCCAAAACACAACAAGCTGAGTACGAGAAATCGTACAAAACATTCCATAGAGTCCAAAACACAACAAGCTGAGTACAAGAAATCGTACAAAACATTCCATAGAGTCCAAAACACAACAAGCTGAGTACGAGAAATCGTACCTGGGTAACGCTGTAGCAGTTCTAATCAACTTGTGCAAACAATCAACAGTACTCTGAAGAATATTAAAGATAATCTACCATCAATCACTTGTAGCCTATGTTACGCTTAAATAAACTCCTTACTCTTATTTCAAAGTCTCAATTATCTTTTAAGCCCTCACTTAAATGTTATGTATAATCTTTGACTTGTCTGAGAACGATGTATTACTCAAGGTTGTAAGACCAAGGAATGTATTTTATCAACACTAGTTAATTGTTCCACCCTTATCCACTTTACCCATACTTAACCTTAATTCCCACATTAAAGACCCTAATAACATAAGGGCATTATACGTTATTCAATCAAGTCTTAGAATTTCAATAACAATTCTTAAGCACAATACTTTTACTCTTACTTTAGGACATACATCGTGTTATGACCAATGATGGGTTTATCTTAGAATACTATACTATTATTTCACAATTTATTGACTGTGTATCTTTATCAATATCTACTAGATAATCCATTATAACTAAGCCTTCCCCCTTAACTTAATTAAGATCTACATCCCGTATACTGAAATCGTAGTGTTGTAGATGCATTTTAGTATAACTTATTTGAGCTACTAAACTCATTATCTTATCTTTAGTTCAGAATGGCCTTTAACTACAACCATCTATTAATCTTGTCATAAGTTGTTAAATTACTTTTCATCTTGAAATAACCATATTATAGTTAACTCAAACTTATCGAACTCTCACATTTAGTATCCACAAGGTATATTATTTACTTAACCATAACTTTATAATAAGGTGTCTTAAGATAACCTTTAATGTATCCTTACTTACATTTAATTCCCTAACTGTTTTTACTTCTACACACATTCTCTCTATTGACCATGTATAATCCTTTTATATTAACTTCGTTAAACTCAAGTCTTAAATACATTTTATATTGTTTACAAAACCTAAAGTTTCAAAAGAATAACTTAATAAATCAATTCCCTTTATTGTATTTAGGATGGACATTATATTAGCATGAGGTAGAATTTATCAAAGAATTAAATTCTGGTTCGTAAGTGAAATTGTCAATTACTTAATAAGATATATATTCTGAACAATCTCCATACCTTATATTCAAATGACACATTAATATTTCCAGTGTCAAAAGGTAAATCAATATAATCTCTTATGTAACCTAATTCCATCTAATTAAAGGTTTAAAGATTTTAAGTATCTAATTTCTATTTACAAACCCTTATAAATTCTAACTACTAAATACATTACCTAACTATAAACTCACATCCTGCATATTGGATTATTTAGATTAAATTCCTAATCATAGTTTAATGTAGTTTTATATCATAATCCCTTTTAATGATTTTATCTTAAAATATTAAGTTATTACTCAATACTATAAATATTAAGAAATAATTAAATCTAGACTTATTTATCCTCTTCACATTTAGATGTAAAAGTAACTCATTTATTTTATTATTGTTTATATAATAAGAACATTTAAATGTAAAAGCATTTCATTCATTTTATTAATTATATAATAAGATCTATTTGTGTAACGCTTTATGTAGACTAATTCCAAATATTCCTAAATTTCAACTTATTAATTTCTTAACCAAATTATAGATTTACATTGTGGTCATTGACTAAGTATATACGTATATTTAAATACTGTTTATATAAATCTTAGAAATTCAAAGATAACTAAAAACTCAACCTATAACCATAAATTAATACCACCTCATATAATATTCTTTATTAGTATCATGTAGAGGTTTAGTTTAACTCTTAATTCCTCATATCCTATTTTTCTATAAGGTATTTTATTCCTTTTATTTATTTATTAATCGTATATATATATATAATATATCCTTCATATTATATTTCTCACAAGGAATGTTATTTCCTTTATCTATTTTTATTGTATTTATATATATTTATATACATATACCTACATATATTAAGATTTATCCAGAACATTCTTTAAGAAATTCTATTGTATTTAATTATATCTAATATCTTTAGACATATCCAAAACTGACTGATGGTTTATAAAATAAAGTATTCCCTTATTAGTTAAACATATTAGCTTCCATATCATATATAATAAATAAAATGTAGTTTAGTTAAATTCCTTGATTTAATACAAGTTTCTATTTATTCTCTCATAAAATATATATAAATATATGTAACAATTTTACTTCACTTAAAGTTAATACCCAAAATATTTATAAAATACTGTATTAAATGTTAATTAGTCTTATTATATTTTCCCCAACCTATAAAGTTCATTAATCAACTATACTTTAATTTTTGATTACATTAAAAACTATATATTATAAGTTATTCTTATGAAAAACTCACAAACACAATTTTTAAAACCTTTTCCCGTTGCCCAAAAATTCCCAAACTTAATATACAGTAACTATAACATTTTAGACATATTATAAAATTTTTATTTCATAAAAATATCTTTTTAATTTAGCCAAATAATTCCAGAAAACCCGAAAATTGCAAAAATCATAACTTATGTTTAAAACTCCAAAACCATAATAATTTACATCAAAATAAACTAGATTAAATAAAGAATCTATGGTTAAAATTTCAAGTCAAAATACCTTCGGGAAGGTATTTAAATTAATTCAACAAGTTAGGGTTTTAATTCTGGAAATATTAAACTCATAACCAACTTAAACTCCCAGATCTAATCTCGGTCGTCCGTTCCTAAAACCTACGATCGGACGGCCGAAAATCCTCGAGTTCATCCCCAATCCCCAGCGCATTACCCGAGTACTAATCTGTTAATTTCTCTCAACTCACAGAACGAAATTGAGTGATTTTTGTTTCTATGGATTCGTAATCAAATTTCGGTTCTATTGGTACCAATTTCCACAATTTTAATACAGTATACACCAAGATTCGAAATCAATTCGAATGTTAGGGTTAGTTCGGTTTCAGAATTAAAATCGATTACAATTCTTACAAATTCTCCTAATCTAATACGAAATTGACTAAATTAACACATGGGTTAGATCGGAAATACCATTACGAACAGCAACAACGGAGAAATTTGATCGGAGACTCACCGGATTGTGCGAATTTGGTGAATTCGAAATCGGAAACTGAAAAAAAACCGTTCGAGCTTGACCGTTTGGGTAGCCTACTTTGCGACTCTATAACTTGCGGTACAGATTGAGTTAGACTGTGTTCTTTGGCTCAATCGAAAGATGGGACATAGATCTACACAATGATAACAAGAACTCAATCTAATATGCATTATACAGAAAGAAATTTGACCCGCAAGTTACGAGTTTACTGTCGTTTTTCTACGATTTTATGTGCTGACAAATCAGAGACTTTGGGCGACTATATCTTCCAAACGGTTACGAATCAGGCTTGGGAATAAACATGAAAGTTGTAGATGGGTTAGAGATCTACACAACGAGCTATAGAAATCGAAATTTGGTTGAAAGACGAGGAAGTTATGGCAAGACGAACTTTACCTAAAATCGAATGAAACTGGAAACTGGGTTACGAACTCGAAAGCTGGCAACTTTGGATCAACTTTCCCGTCGATGTAGAATGAGTTAGGGCTTGTATGAGTTACGGTTGTAAAGAGGGAATTAAGGAGAAGAGAGTGGTGAAGACGGCATGGAAAAATATTGAGTAATGTGAAAGTTATAGCCGTCTAAAGTTAGGGCTAGGAAGTGAAATCGGTTACGAAAATCAGGGAAGGAAATCGGCTAAGTGTGGGCGACCTACTACAGAGTGACACGTGGCACTTCTTAAAATTTTGATTCAAAACTTCAATCTAACATAACTTTGGCTAGGATGATCCGTTTTTGACGTTCTTTTTATCGATCTTCATGGTTTTCCATAACCTATTTATTGGTATAGGTTTCATGGGCTAGTTTGACCATTCTCAAAAAGTCAACTCTAGCAAGGCTTAATAAGCTTTAAGGTTTCTAGAATTTTATATTGACTTTTATGTTTCAAAACCACGTTCCAACACTTCCTAAAATCTTTATAATATATTTGGAGTGCTTAATAATTTTCCCAAGATTTATTGACTTATAAATCTTATTATTAAATTCACAATACTATATAATAATGTATAATAATTAGGGTTAAATAGGAGAAAACCCCTAAATAAATTCCATAATTCCATATAATAATTTAATATTCATAATTCCATATAATAATTTAATTTAATATTCATAATTCCATATAATAATTTAATTTTTAATAAAAGAAATCCCCTAAATTAATTTAAATTAATTTAGGGGTATTTCATACGGGTTGTCCTAACTTGACACCCACTGACGATGTGTTGTGATGTAATGAGGATCCGGGGGGTCATGTGATTAAATAAATAACCAGACCGTTACTAACGGCTACACGTATTGTTGTTATTATTGATTGTGTTGTGTATTGTTGTGTGTGATTTGTTGTGACTGCCTTAACTGTTTATATTACCGTCTTTCATGTGTTTACTGCTTTGATATACCTGTACACCGGTAAAAGCATGTAACGAACCTAATAATGGTGACCATGACTATTAAGTGACCAATAGGGTCCAGATTGGCATACTCAGTGTTTATCGCTGAGCCTTTACGGCATATGTGCAGGTGATGATTTTCGCTAAAGCCGAAGAGCGGGACCCGGGTAGTTAGGGTTTCATTTTCTGCACGAATCTTTGTATTGTAACAAGATGACTATTAGTTTAACATGTTAATAATGTTGTATACAGTCGGGAATACCTAGACGCTCACTTGTCATTAAAATTATCATTGGTTTAGATTGATGTATAGGTTAGTATCTCGTTATCATTGTGGTCATGTATATATTACCAGTGTTATTTCTTATTTAATTTATTTCTGCTTCTTTACTCGTATGGGCGAGTAATGGCATGTGACACCCGAGTGAGATTTATTACTGTGTGACTTCGGCTGTGAGACGTTATTAATTAATGTTACGTGAGTGATTATTACGTGACTACGAGTGGGGTGTTACACCCCCCACAATAGCTCACCTCTAATGAACATTTTATATTGGTGTTAACTGAAATACCCCGAACTTAAATATAGTGATTAAAATTACCCTAATATGTAATTAAGGGCCTAACGGTGCCTAAGTAATATTGGTAAGGAAAAATAAATCCAAAAGAAATAAAGAAACGCTTAAAAAGCGAAAAACGCTAAATAAGCGTTAAATAACCATAGGAGGTATGAGACCTCGGTTAGCGTATTATATGGATTCTAAAGGCTTAACAAGGCAAAAATAATATATGGGAACAACTCCCGAAGAAAATGGATCCAAATAA
Source organism: Limonium bicolor (assembly GCA_023374045.1). Taxonomy (NCBI): domain Eukaryota; kingdom Viridiplantae; phylum Streptophyta; class Magnoliopsida; order Caryophyllales; family Plumbaginaceae; genus Limonium; species Limonium bicolor. Next base: position 420,694,499 of record CM041777.1, read on the forward strand.
TGTATTAAAACGCTAATAGAGCTTTAGCGCACGTTTCGAGAAAACCCAAAAACGTGACTTTAAGTGGTCAAACGAACCCGTAAAAATTATAAATCATTAAATAACAAAAATTAAGCATTAGCGAAGCTTAATAACCAATAAAATTAAAGAAACGAGAAAATTCCGGAAAACGGGGTCGGTTAGTGAATAGTACCAAAACCGGGTAAAATAACGAGCGTTTTCTGTAAAAGACAAAAAAACGCTCCAACTAGTAATACATGTGGGGGCCGGTTTTTAGAGATAATTAACCCCTCTCACACACTCACACACTAACTAAACAAATCAAAAAGCAAAAAGTAAAAAAAGTACAAAAGTAGGAAAAGGACTCTATCACCTCACTCTCTCATTTCCCTCATCTCTCTCCTACCCTTCTTCTTCCCCCACCGATTTCTCTCTCTTTCTCCCTATGGGGCGGGCGATTTTGAAGCTCCAACAACAACAATGGCTTCCTCACTTCTTCTCAATGCTCCACCTTCATTTGAACTTCAAATGCAAAAATAATTGCATATTCTTGCTCCCCTCATCATTCTCCCACTTCTCTCTTTTCAAAATCCAAAAATGAGGAAGTTCCTCTCCATGGGTTTTCCCCATTCAAAGAGAAAATAGCATCAATGGGTAGCTTGGAGCCTCCTCTCTCCATTAAGGTAAAAATCTCCGTGAAAAACTCAAGTTTTCTCCACCTTCTTTTGTAGCCGGTTTTTTTACCCATTATAATGCTCTATTTTTCTCTCTCTTTTGAGCATTAATTCTACCTTGCTAAGGTGGTGGAATCACCTTCTTGAACCAAGGGTTAAAACCCCTCCTAAAACACTCCAAAGGTAAACCCTAAAAATCTTGTTTTAAGCATTTCATTGAACTAGCATTAATCTAAGGGTTAGTATTTTAATTACACTTGTTTTTGTGTGCTTTGGGTGATGGGAATGGAGTTTGGCAACTTCATTCCCCATATGGCCGATTTGTGCAAGAAAGAGAGAAGGAGGAGAATTGGAAAAGAAAGAAGGAATTAAGAGCTTAAGGTAAGAGCTCCTTCTTAATGCTAAATTTTAAGGCATTAGAGTAATGGGAATGGGTAAACCAATTTAAAGAACCCAAAATAATGTATTAGTATTGTAGTTGTGGAAGTTTGAGTATTTAGGAGCAAGTATTTGAATTGTAAGCCTTGGAGCCAAATGTAATGTGTATGTGTATTGGTATTGTAGTTGAGGAAGTATTGATGGATTAACATTGTTTTGATTGCTGGTAGGACCCTTGTATGGGTGTGGCTAGATAAGGAATGAATTTGGTGAGAAAGTATGTAACACCCCATCCAACAATAACACACTTACAATAAACTGCAGCGGAAAAACAACCTCATCACATTACTTATCTCGTTGGTGTTACACGCCGTTAGCCACCCACGTGGCTAACAAGGCTAATACATACACATTGTACCGGTCTGATGGGCTAAATTCCCGAGCGACTACACATTACTACCCCTTTCCATTAATCACAACAACAACATACACCTTCCAACTATACCGAGTATTTATAACTAATGCCGATAACAATTTCGGTCTTACTACACCTACTGTATACATACACTTAAATGATTACCCATGTACAACGACTACCCGTCCTACTCTCGAACGGCTTCCAGCACTTCGTACTTGAAATAGGAAAAGAAGAGAAAGGGGTGGCCCCCAAGGGGCTCAGCACCTTTGCTGGTATGGTAATCCCGCAGCCCACATGCTACCGGGCCACGCACAACTAATTGTCGTCTTAGCATGCGGTTGATTATTTTTAAATCACACATGCAACTGTAAACACACAACACATAATCATTCGCCTCAACGGGCTCAACAAACGGATAATATATCCTTACTTAATAAGTCACTCATGGTATTCATCATCCCTAGAGTGTTCCTCCTCTAATGGAGCTACTTCCTTAATAGACGACACATACCCTTAAATCGGGTTATCCTTAAACGCCTCTTATCACAAACTGGGAATCATATCCATGATCCACACACTCCACATTATACAACCTACAACATACGCTACATACAACACTTAACAACACTTTGCACGTTTTCACGTGCACAACATAATACCGCAATAGATATTGCATCACAACAAAAATACATAACATAACGGGAGTGGTTCTCTTAGGAACCGACCCAAACATTGTTTATACACTGGTGAGCCTAGAGAATGTTGCCAGTCTCATGATAAGCTCGTTATACAATAACAACAACACTCATTACCGTCCTAATAGTTGGACGAGTAACTTAAGTTAAGGCGGTTCGGGTTTGGAGGCCCGTACACACCACACAAACACATGTTCCCCCTAAACCGATCATAAGTCAGAATAGCTAAGCTTTGGAGTAAGCTAATGGGAGATCATAACCCGTGAGGGAAACAACCATAACAAAGAGAAGGGTAAGGCTAGGAAGGATACCCTCTCCCAAACAACGCGCGACCGGCCAAACCGGATTCCTCACTACTGTTAGTACATACTTACTTTAGATATTAGTTAGAACCCCACTATGGAGTCTATCATAACTACACACCATACAGAATTACAACTGGGTTAAACACACAAGGGAGATCCCTACATTCACATACACATATCACACAATTAACACACGCATAGCCGTGGTTAGTACGTCCCATGGTACGGGTCGTTTACTCCGAATACCGAACTCTCATGTGATCCTAGACTCAGTTAACTAAGGTTAACACTTTCCGAGGTTAAATGGTATCGGAGTTGTACACGCCACATAAATGAATTACTGTAAACTCATTACATGTTTAATCTTACAACGTGGCAAACATACAGAAAAACACATTGGCATACAAGCCGGTGTAATCCGGTAGGACACAGGTTGCAAGAAAACCATACCTGTCACCGGAGTCCATGTTCCACCCTTATGTTCCTCGAGCAATTCTCGAACAACTGTTAACATCACATGTGTTTTTTTATTAACATTGGGGTAACATGTTTGTTTAAAGTCTAATGCTTATAACTTTTCCCCGTTAACTTGGTTAAATAACTTTACATTTTAACTTGTTTTACTTTCACATTTTATTACAACTTTTCACCCACTTAATTGACATTAAAACTCACCTAACATGTCCTTAACAACCTCATAACATCATTAACCATCAATCCCCATCACTACACATCATTTCCATACCTTAAACAATGTTTTTGGTCCATACAACACCTTGTCCGAACTTGTGTCCGAACTTCCAAGTTCGGACGCAAGCCGCGACCTAATACTGAAAACTATACACACGTCCGAACTTGTGTCCGGACTTCCCAAGTTCGGACACAGTTCGAGAGTAAATCCCAGATAGAAACAGTCACGTCCGAACTTGTGTCCGGACTTCCCAAGTTCGGACACAGTTCGAGGGTGGGAAAATCCTTTACCCAACAGAGCCTGTCCGAACTTCCATGTCCGGACGGAAGTTCGGACACGGCAAAACATTCAATTTCCAAGTCTTTAAACACTTAACCAATTTCACCAAACTTCTCCTAAAGCCTTATAATGTTTCCTAACATCATTGGCACATCAAACACACCTTTAGCCATGTGCTAAACTCTTTAAATCACTCACCAAAACCATCTTATCATTCACAAATTTCTTACACAATTCCTAGCACTTGGGATGTTTTCTCCTTAAGTTTTCTAAGTGGTAGTTCACCAATAATGACCACTACACCAAGGTGTTTCCTCTACACCTTAACATCACCTCTCAACTTCTTTTCTTACTAACTAAATCTCCTTTTCCACATCTCACCTAAACATCACTTATTCCTTAAATATCAACATTATCTAAACCTTAAACAAACTCCTCCAAGACTTAAATACATCCTCAAAACACACATTGAATTCCTAGAACTTCCAAGATAACACCTAAGTCCTTGCATCACTCTAAATCACCATAACACATGTTTTCCTTCTCAAGTAAACCTTTATTCACCTTTAACACTTCCTAGTTCATCAAGACCATTTAAAACACTTAGAACTTCTCACACATTTTCCCAAATTTGGCCATAGCTTCTCTTGTATATACTCACATCCAAACACTTAGGTTTTTCCTTATTCCATTCAAGAACACCTAAAATCCATCAAGCACATTTTTATACACAAGACTTCACACATTTAGCACTACATCACAATATAGTGCATAACTTAAATTGCTTGGCACTTAGGCCCTTAAATAACATGGCTCTTAGGCCCTTAAATTGCATAAACCTTAAACACTGAATTTCCCACATAAGTAATGCCTTTGACCTGCAAATACACCCAACAATACATATGCCCTTAATAAACTCCTTGAGAGCATTTTACTAGCTCATTCGCCATTGGCTCCTTAGGTATTTTATTAAGCAAATCAAGCTCATTTTCCTAAGGCATTTAAACTACATTGAGATAGCTTGTTTACCTCTTTTCCTCACAAACTTCTTTCTTGTTTCCTTGTAAAACCGGTAAGGCATTTGGTTCCTTTTCAACTATTAAACATTATACAAACAACATAATGAGTATTCAAGCTTTAAGCTCCATCTCATTGTAAACCCTAGTTACATATATTGTTTTAAGGTATTAAAATGATTGTTTCACCTTGGAATGGAAAGAGAGCTTGAATGAGTATCAAGAGAGGACTCCACCTAGTCCATGAAAGCTTGGAATGAAGCTAGAACAAGCCAATATAAGAGCACCATTAATGGTGAATTTTCGGACAACAACAAAACATGGAGGAAATGTCATTTTTCTTTGAGTTTCCTCACCTTGAAGCCAAGGAGAATGACAAGGCATGAAAATATGAGCTCAAGCTCCTTCAATGGTGAATCTTCATGGCACCAAAATGGAGTTCTTGAAGATTTGAAAAGATAGAAGTGTGGAGCTTGGTCTAACTAAGACAAATATAGTCTTAGAATTTGATTTGGAGCATGGAGTTGGATTTGGCAAAGAAATGAAGATGGAGAAGAGAGGTTGCCATAGCAAACCGTAAAAGAGAGAAAGAAGGAAGGTAGAAGACGGTGGGAATTGGAGGAAATGAGAGAATGAAGATTGGAGTCTACTTTTAGAAGATATTTATGTACTAAAGTAACTTTCTTCTTTTACTTTCTTTTCCTTCCTTCCTTTAATTTATTTTACATGGTGATGACTCACCTTACTAAAAACCGGCCCCCATCATATGCTTAGGGGTAGTTTGGTCTTTGTTGACTCATTTAATTACTTATAACATTATATGTTACAAACTAGCTTATAAAAGTTACTATTCACAAACTAAGGCACATAGAAGTGAAATTTTTGATTTCCCATTAATGTGGCCACCCAAATGTGATACTATAGTACACATGTTAATTAAAGAGTAATGATGGACATTTAGCCATTCAAAACTCATTTACAAGACAATTTTTCAAAAACGTGCTTTAAGACTCCTTAAAGCACATTTTGTGTTTTAACTTGTTTTCAAGCTTGGTTTTCTTTGGTAATTGCTTTAATATGTTCATTAACATATTTATAAGGTATAGGTATGACCATTAGGTCTTATACAAATTTATTCCAAGCTTAGAGCACATTTTGCTCTTATTGCCTTTAAGGTATTTCCTTGTGTTTTATTTGGTTTAACTGTCCACCAAAGTTTCCTAAGGACTTATTTAGCCCTATCAAATCATAATCAAATGTTATCAAGTCTTGGTAGGCTCTTTGGGTCCTAACCAAGTTCACTCATAGCTTAGAGCATGTTTTTGCTCATACTGTGTCTTAGTGCTTTATTGCACTTTACTATATTTTAAATTGTCCACTGATGTTTCTAAGGCACTTTTTAGCCTTTATATAACATAGTTTGATGTTTAAACCACATATCAATGTTTGGGGTATTTCAATCTACCCCCCTTAAAAGAACTTCGTCCTCGAAGTTCACACTTTCCACACATCATTAGATTGAACACAGGAATCACTTGGAAATAAACTTCCATAACCAAACACACTTTACATCACAACCTCGGACTTAATGGTCCGGGCAACACATTCACATCCACACATAACATAACATATCCACATGATAACCTCGGACTCTATGGTCCGGGTATCTTAACAACACTTACACATACATAACAACCCCTTGGACTCACTGGTCTCGGGTAACATCACAACATTTGGACACATAGGTCCCCATAACATAACAGTCTTCAGACACTTAGGTCTATGTAACACAACACATTTAGACTCATAGGTCTCAATAGCATACACTTTTAGGAGATCAAAGTCAAAATAACATTTATTACACATACCACACAACATGTCATAGCATGTATAACAATCAAAAATATCTTTTACATACACACTGTGATCCCGCAGAACCCGGTCGCGATGGACACCTTCCGTCCCCGTGCCTTTGGGAGATTAAAACAATTACATAAATTTGAAATTTTTCCTTGTGAGGTTAAGTAAGAAGACTTTAATTACGTAAAGTATCCATCAACGTTTTATAAATACCAATTGAAAATCCTTTTGAAAACACACACAACTCCAAGTCCAACTTAAGCTCTTTGCTTCTTTTATTAGCGTGGTTATTTGTGACCACTTATAGGGAGTTTCAAGAGTCGTCCAACCCTGATGTGATCAGCATCAGTGTTGAACTATCCTTCCACCCCAATTTGTGTTCGGCTTCCCTTGATCGCATGCAAATCAAGTTCCACCTCCCACTTCATTTTCAAGCATCAAGTAAATCACTCATTTCCAATTTTCTATCTTTTTAATCATTCTAATCATGATCATACATCTCCAAGGATAGAACTTCGTCTATCAGTTATTTCCATACACTTTAATCCTGTTGCCTATGGAATCTTATTCTCATTAGATTTTATATTGGTCTCATACCCTTTTATGAATCACTATATAGTATGTATATACACATATATTTTGTCAAAATACAACACACAACTTCACATTTATACACTGTCGGGGCTTTTGTTCCCCCGGGAGCTTCTCTACTCCCACACTTGTACTATCACTCACAACTGTTAATAAATCAACACACTTATCACAATGGTATTCGCATCTTCTGTGCGCAATTACCACAATTAAACCATGAATGAATGTGTATGTTTACGTAACATACACACCAATCATCAAAACAATAATTTTGTGCTATGCACAATATAAGTCACATACACTACGTACCCTTGTACGGTAATATACACTAAGTGGTTTTGCGCTCTACCCCCCTTAAAAGGGATTACGCCCACGTAATCAATCACTAAACATTGGCTTAAAATGTTCTGCCGTCGTGAAGTGTTTTAACTTCCACGCGGTCTATTACACAATGGATTCTGATTAGAGGATCTTAACCATATTGGCGGTTTAGTTCCTAAACCAAGAATTCTCATTGGAGTTTGTTTAAACTCTTAGTTGGTTTCGATTCTGGCCTGTTAGGCTTATAGGCGTTAATAATTAGCCATTCGCTCATGTTCACCATGTACATTCAACACTTGAATCGCTGGCTCACTAGTTTCTGCTGCGAAACTCTAATAACCGTAGAGCTTAATTGCCCCTTTTGTTATTCTTACTGTATTGTACATCCCCAATTGTCACCTTCATCTTGGTAACAATGGTTTCTCAACCGACGCGTTGTATCTCTTACAGTTAGCGAATTCGGTGAGTTATAAACTTCCATAACAATTTACTGTGTATACAGCTGTGTATTTCACAATGATTGACTTGTTCCCTTCCGACTTACTGTCGGTTGAGACTGAGCTACTACCTAGTGTGTAGTGCTCTCTCAGCTATTTCCAACATTTGGGGTATATTCCATACCGGTATTTGGCAGTTAGTGCTACTGTAGTCACTTACTGTTAATCATGTCTCCACATTTGGTTTTGTACAAGTTCTCCTTTATTGGTGCGGCCTTGCATCTCCTATGCATCGGCCATTACAACATTATTGCTCCACAATTAACATGTTTCCAATTCCTAGCTATCCAATTCGATCATTACTGCACAAGTGCAATACCAAAACACTCAGTCATACAGAGTGCAAAGGCGTAAACTCTTGACAGTAAATCCCTTATGTGATTCGCCATGGAATTCACACTGTGTTTCACTAAAATTCTGATCTCATAATACTGGCTACTGGCTTACTGCCGAGTCTGTTTAATATCAATTATCTTGCATCTCCACTGAGTTTAACTCATAACTGATCTTATCTGTTACGTTTTCGTTTAACAACACTTATACAACAGTCGCTTGTTGCGCACCGTGCTTCTTGTATAACACTAACTTACATGGTATTTACTGTCACATTAACTTCCACACATATACTTACATCATTCGTATTATGGTTCATCACTCCTTTGGATGACTACTAAATGCTCCTTGAGCATCGATCATTCGAGTCATAAGCCGGCATTACTCAGCTCGGTGTTTCACTTTATACACACATGTTACTAAGCTAACTGCTCTCTTTCAATAACAATATGGTCAATCCTTAACATATTTTTTTTTTGGGCTTGATACACATAACTACCGCTCCTGCGGTCTCACAATATCGAGAGGTATCCCCACTCTTAATGCAGTGGTTCGTTTACCACTCTATTCACTTATACAACATAAACTTCTACAATCAATTGAATTTATATAACATATCTTGCTTATGGCTTATGAGCCTTGTTTGCCTTGAGCTGGGCTCATTGTAGGCTGTCCACACATATGTGCTTCTCTGTACAACATTACATGGTTTGGCTATTATATTGAGCTCCATGACAAGGTCGTTACATCACGTTTCCTTTCATGGGATGCCCTTTAGGATTGTCAGTCCGTCTCCTGACAACTTATGTCTAAACTGGGTGTTAGTTTCAACCCTTGTGTTTCTGTCATGTATTTCGTTCAACAATTGTTGATGCGAACACCCTTCAAGGAATTCTCCTGGGTGTTGTTAAGTTATGCCATTACATTTGGCTCACACTTATTGGTATATTCTGTTAGCCACGCCTTTTGCGTTCTTAACTGGTTATTATCATTATCTTCTTCTGTGAAGATCAACATTTCCTGGTAGTGTAGGTACTCATTCTGGGAATTTTCATCCCGTTCATTGCACATTAATGTGTCCACATTAGGCATTTGCTTGCCATGTATAGGCTGGGTCACCGTTCCAGCTAACATGTTTATCCCTGAGGATCCTTAAGACATATGTGATGTCTTTAAATAACAGTTTGTGCCCTTCGCACTTCCTAACTTTTAAACATTTCCTTGAGAGGAATTCACTAATCCTTTTAGTCCGTTAACTTAACTGAGTTCCTTAGCTTCAACTATCTTATAATCCTTAGCTCTTGTTTGATTTATAATACTGCTGACCGTAGACGGAGTCGACTACTTCCCGTGTTTCGGACTCCACTCGTATACATATGTGGGGTACCATACTGATACATTGCTACTTACCCAACTAACCCATAAGTAGGTCTGTCAGGCCCACAAGCTCCTATCGGAGTGCGGTCGTCCCCAATTCAGTTGGTACACTCGTAGTGTCCGTCACACGCCTAGGTGAAGTTTCTGTTGTCAACTCCCTTATATTGTCCCGTGACAATATTCATTCCTTACTTCCCGAACTTAATCGAGGGAAAGTTTGTCCACTGTTTATCTTATCACTGCCCTTGGTTTTACTGGTTTGGTGTAAAAGAAGGTTAGAAAGAAGTGTTGGTTTGAAAGAAAATCTGGTTTTGAAAGAAAAGGGTTTGTATAAATCCGGGTTAAAGAAAAATTTTCATGGTTTCACAACATCTTCTTACCTTAACCAAGTCGCTTCTTGCTGACTGTGTACTTCCAATTACAAAGGTCAGGCGTTTAAGCCCTTCCATGGTTATAATGTTCACACTTAATTTCGTGGTACTTTACTAAGTACTTGTAGTGGTTATAAAATTCCCGAACAGCCCTGTTTATAGCACTTGCTATAGCAAGTGCGCCATGCTAACTGGCTATCGGTTTAACACATACCGTTTGTGGTATTGTTTTTACCCATTTTGTCATCAGTGGCCTTGTTGGCCCTCACTGATCTTACTGCCTTGATAATTACTCTTCTAGGTGACTTCTCACTCTCCTCATATGATAATCATTAACTAGGGTGTTTCCCATTCTGGGAGACCCCCTCTTTTCCTTAGTATTGTATTCACTTTGTAGCCCGTTCCACGTATTTGTCGTGGTTACTGAGTCTTGTCTCTTGTTTGGGCACTATGTTGTAGTTCCTTTGTCGGTTGGTGTACCGTTGGTGTACTGTTTATCAACTGTGGTCCCGTAGACACTTGTCTCGGTTTTATTAATCCACTTCTTGCCTGTTGCACGGTTGGTGCGTTGCAAGCTGGTTACTCTCGACTGCTTTGCATGTCGACCCAGGTTGCCGGAAATTCTATTCCTCTATACACAAGATTCTTCATTCATTGCTATGGAATGCGGTTAACATTGTTTAGATGGAGGCCGTCTCCGGGATTCCCAGTTTTCGGATCTACCGTATGACAGGTTCTCCGTACCTTTAGATGGTTTAATAACAGCCATATCGGTATTCCCGAGTAGTAGTAGAGTGGACTCTCTCTCTGGCGTTGTTTCCCAAGATATAACAGGGATTGTGGAGGGTGGGATGGATATTGTAGGTTTTCCAGTAGTCACTGGTAGTTCCTATCTAGCGTATCTCTCACGCTATCACTCAACCCTTAACCCAAAGTACTTAAATCCTAACTCGGTACTTCCTAAGCTCGGTAATTCAGTCATCAGAGCGATACTTCGCTCTGATACCACTTTTTGTAACACCCCATCCAACAATAACACACTTACAATAAACTGCAGCGGAAAAACAGCCTCATCACATTACTTATCTCGTTGGTGTTACACGCCGTTAGCCACCCACGTGGCTAACAAGGCTAATACATACACATTGTACCGGTCTGATGGGCTAAATTCCCGAGCGACTACACATTACTACCCCTTTCCATTAATCACAACAACAACATACACCTTCCAACTATACCGAGTATTTATAACTAATGCCGATAACAATTTCGGTCTTACTACACCTACTGTATACATACACTTAAATGATTACCCATGTACAACGACTACCCGTCCTACTCTCGAACGGCTTCCAGCACTTCGTACCTGAAATAGGAAAAGAAGAGAAAGGGGTGGCCCCCAAGGGGCTCAGCACCTTTGCTGGTATGGTAATCCCGCAGCCCACATGCTACCGGGCCACGCACAACTAATTGTCGTCTTAGCATGCGGTTGATTATTTTTAAATCACACATGCAACTGTAAACACACAACACATAATCATTCGCCTCAACGGGCTCAACAAACGGATAATATATCCTTACTTAATAAGTCACTCATGGTATTCATCATCCCTAGAGTGTTCCTCCTCTAATGGAGCTACTTCCTTAATAGACGACACATACCCTTAAATCGGGTTATCCTTAAACGCCTCTTATCACAAACTGGGAATCATATCCATGATCCACACACTCCACATTATACAACCTACAACATACGCTACATACAACACTTAACAACACTTTGCACATTTTCACGTGCAACAAACGCAATAGATATTGCATCACAACAAAAATACATAACATAACGGGAGTGGTTCTCTTAGGAACCGACCCAAACATTGTTTATACACTGGTGAGCCTAGAGAATGTTGCCAGTCTCATGATAAGCTCGTTATACAATAACAACAACACTCATTACCGTCCTAATAGTTGGACGAGTAACTTAAGTTAAGGCGGTTCGGGTTTGGAGGCCCGTATACACCACACAAACACATGTTCCCCCTAAACCGATCATAAGTCAGAATAGCTAAGCTTTGGAGTAAGCTAATGGGAGATCATAACCCGTGAGGGAAACAACCATAACAAAGAGAAGGGTAAGGCTAGGAAGGATACCCTCTCCCAAACAACGCGCGACCGGCCAAACCGGATTCCTCACTACTGTTAGTACATACTTACTTTAGATATTAGTTAGAACCCCACTATGGAGTCTATCATAACTACACACCATACAGAATTACAACTGGGTTAAACACACAAGGGAGATCCCTACATTCACATACACATATCACACAATTAACACACGCATAGCCGTGGTTAGTACGTCCCATGGTACGGGTCGTTTACTCCGAATACCGAACTCTCATGTGATCCTAGACTCAGTTAACTAAGGTTAACACTTCCGAGGTTAAATGGTATCGGAGTTGTACACGCCACATAAATGAATTACTGTAAACTCATTACATGTTTAATCTTACAACGTGGCAAACATACAGAAAAACACATTGGCATACAAGCCGGTGTAATCCGGTAGGACACAGGTTGCAAGAAAACCATACCTGTCACCGGAGTCCATGTTACCACGTCCACTTATGTTCCTCGAGCAATTCTCGAACAACTGTTAACATCACATGTGTTTTTTTATTAACATTGGGGTAACATGTTTGTTTAAAGTCTAATGCTTATAACTTTTCCCCGTTAACTTGGTTAAATAACTTTACATTTTAACTTGTTTTACTTTCACATTTTATTACAACTTTTCACCCACTTAATTGACATTAAAACTCACCTAACATGTCCTTAACAACCTCATAACATCATTAACCATCAATCCCCATCACTACACATCATTTCCATACCTTAAACAATGTTTTTGGTCCATACAACACCTTGTCCGAACTTGTGTCCGAACTTCCAAGTTCGGACGCAAGCCGCGACCTAATACTGAAAACTATACACACGTCCGAACTTGTGTCCGGACTTCCCAAGTTCGGACACAGTTCGAGAGTAAATCCCAGATAGAAACAGTCACGTCCGAACTTGTGTCCGGACTTCCCAAGTTCGGACACAGTTCGAGGGTGGGAAAATCCTTTACCCAACAGAGCCTGTCCGAACTTCCATGTCCGGACGGAAGTTCGGACACGGCAAAACATTCAATTTCCAAGTCTTTAAACACTTAACCAATTTCACCAAACTTCTCCTAAAGCCTTATAATGTTTCCTAACATCATTTGGCACATCAAACACACCTTTAGCCATGTGCTAAACTCTTTAAATCACTCACCAAAACCATCTTATCATTCACAAATTTCTTACACAATTCCTAGCACTTGGGATGTTTTCTCCTTAAGTTTTCTAAGTGGTAGTTCACCAATAATGACCACTACACCAAGGTGTTTCCTCTACACCTTAACATCACCTCTCAACTTCTTTTCTTACTAACTAAATCTCCTTTTCCACATCTCACCTAAACATCACTTATTCCTTAAATATCAACATTATCTAAACCTTAAACAAACTCCTCCAAGACTTAATACATCCTCAAAACACACATTGAATTCCTAGAACTTCCAAGATAACACCTAAGTCCTTGCATCACTCTAAATCACCATAACACATGTTTTCCTTCTCAAGTAAACCTTTATTCACCTTTAACACTTCCTAGTTCATCAAGACCATTTAAAACACTTAGAACTTCTCACACATTTTCCCAAATTTGGCCATAGCTTCTCTTGTATATACTCACATCCAAACACTTAGGTTTTTCCTTATTCCATTCAAGAACACCTAAAATCCATCAAGCACATTTTTATACACAAGACTTCACACATTTAGCACTACATCACAATATAGTGCATAACTTAAATTGCTTGGCACTTAGGCCCTTAAATAACATGGCTCTTAGGCCCTTAAATTGCATAAACCTTAAACACTGAATTTCCCACATAAGTAATGCCTTTGACCTGCAAATACACCCAACAATACATATGCCCTTAATAAACTCCTTGAGAGCATTTTACTAGCTCATTCGCCATTGGCTCCTTAGGTATTTTATTAAGCAAATCAAGCTCATTTTCCTAAGGCATTTAAACTACATTGAGATAGCTTGTTTACCTCTTTTCCTCACAAACTTCTTTCTTGTTTCCTTGTAAAACCGGTAAGGCATTTGGTTCCTTTTCAACTATTAAACATTATACAAACAACATAATGAGTATTCAAGCTTTAAGCTCCATCTCATTGTAAACCCTAGTTACATATATTGTTTTAAGGTATTAAAATGATTGTTTCACCTTGGAATGGAAAGAGAGCTTGAATGAGTATCAAGAGAGGACTCCACCTAGTCCATGAAAGCTTGGAATGAAGCTAGAACAAGCCAATATAAGAGCACCATTAATGGTGAATTTTCGGACAACAACAAAACATGGAGGAAATGTCATTTTTCTTTGAGTTTCCTCACCTTGAAGCCAAGGAGAATGACAAGGCATGAAAATATGAGCTCAAGCTCCTTCAATGGTGAATCTTCATGGCACCAAAATGGAGTTCTTGAAGATTTGAAAAGATAGAAGTGTGGAGCTTGGTCTAACTAAGACAAATATAGTCTTAGAATTTGATTTGGAGCATGGAGTTGGATTTGGCAAAGAAATGAAGATGGAGAAGAGAGGTTGCCATAGCAAACCGTAAAAGAGAGAAAGAAGGAAGGTAGAAGACGGTGGGAATTGGAGGAAATGAGAGAATGAAGATTGGAGTCTACTTTTAGAAGATATTTATGTACTAAAGTAACTTTCTTCTTTTACTTTCTTTTCCTTCCTTCCTTTAATTTATTTTACATGGTGATGACTCACCTTACTAAAAACCGGCCCCCATCATATGCTTAGGGGTAGTTTGGTCTTTGTTGACTCATTTAATTACTTATAACATTATATGTTACAAACTAGCTTATAAAAGTTACTATTCACAAACTAAGGCACATAGAAGTGAAATTTTTGATTTCCCATTAATGTGGCCACCCAAATGTGATACTATATAGTACACATGTTAATTAAAGAGTAATGATGGACATTTAGCCATTCAAAACTCATTTACAAGACAATTTTTCAAAAACGTGCTTTAAGACTCCTTAAAGCACATTTTGGTTTTAACTTGTTTTCAAGCTTGGTTTTCTTTGGTAATTGCTTTAATATGTTCATTAACATATTTATAAGGTATAGGTATGACCATTAGGTCTTATACAAATTTATTCCAAGCTTAGAGCACATTTTGCTCTTATTGCCTTTAAGGTATTTCCTTGTGTTTTATTTGGTTTAACTGTCCACCAAAGTTTCCTAAGGACTTATTTAGCCCTATCAAATCATAATCAAATGTTATCAAGTCTTGGTAGGCTCTTTGGGTCCTAACCAAGTTCACTCATAGCTTAGAGCATGTTTTTGCTCATACTGTGTCTTAGTGCTTTATTGCACTTTACTATATTTTAAATTGTCCACTGATGTTTCTAAGGCACTTTTTAGCCTTTATATAACATAGTTTGATGTTTAAACCACATATCAATGTTTGGGGTATTTCAAAGTATGTATGTGGAGAAGTTAGAATTGTAGGTGAACTATGGCAAAAGTTTGGTAGAAAATGTGCATTTAGGGATGACTTGGTGAATGGGAGAACCAAGGTATGTATTGGATTGAGTGAGGATATTTAGTAACCATGGAGTGGTAGTAGTAGTAGTATGTGAATGAAAGAGTGTAAAATCTGTAACAAGGAGTGTAGAAATGCATTGTAGAAACTAGGAAAAATTAGTGTGCAAGATTTGGTAAAAAGAGAGTTGGACTTGGGTATAGGTAGTGTAGTTGATTAGAAAGGAATTGGAATGGTAAAATGAAGTTAGGATAAGTTACAAAATGCAAAAAGAAGTGTAGGAATGCACAAGTGTGCAAAGTGTGAGAATGAGAATGGAAGTTTGTAGAAATTGAGCAAGAAGTTGAGTAGGTATTGGACCATGGATTTAAGGAGTTTTAGGGAGTGTTTAAGTGTGTTTAAATATGTACAAAACATGTGGAAAGATTATGGAATGATTCGAGGTGGATTAAGGTATGATTAGGGGTTGAAAAATCCTCCTAGTAGCAGTTTTTAGCAGGGTCCAAGGCCTAGGATATGCACCAAGTCCCGGACCGCACTTAAAAACACCCCGAGAGCAAAAACTAGTATTGGTCCGGGACCTAGGTCCAGGACCAAGTCCCGGACAACAATGAAAAATAGGCCAAGAGTAGAATCTGTGTATGGTCCGGGACCTTGGGTCCGGACCAAGTCCAAGACCACCCCTAAAATGTTGCAAAATGTGATTTTTAGGCTCTTAAACATGGGGGAATGATGGGTAATGGTTTTAGAAGTTGTTAAGGCCTTGTTTGGTGACCTTTACAGACCCTAAGAAGTGTAAATAAGTATGAGAAGTGATTAAACAAGTTGTAAGTTTAAGGACATTAAGTTAAACCGAAACAACGGGACAACGGGGTAAGTACGGGAGTAGTAACTATGTATGTATTGTAATGCTTAGTATTAATTGAACCATTTGGCATGTAGTCATTGGTTCGAGAGTAAGGATCGAGGAACGAGAGTGAACCTAAGGAACAAGGGAACACCCGATAAAGTAAATTCCGGTAAAAGGTATGATTTCTTCATGCTCTGTATCCTAACCTGGTTACCCTGATTTGTGTGCTTATTTGATCACCTAAATAAGATAAATGCATGAATCGGACTATATTACACTTACTTGTGCTTGCCTTAGGTTGTTCTTGATATATATTGTCTTGAACACTAGTTTGTATAATTCATGAAATGAATGGATGATGAGGAAGTGTGTATGTACCTTGTAGTGTATTTGCGTAACGTATTATACCTTGTGTGCATGTGTATGGGAGTATTGAATTGTTGTGTGGCTTGGATGTGTGACTTCTACTAATTCCTAACTACCTAACTCCTAACGTAAGTATTGAGTAAATTGGAATGAGTAGAACTCCGATATAGTTTCGGCCACGCGTGAGGATGAGGAGACACAAGAGGTTGGATCCGATTCCTAGTTCTTAAACTTGTCCACGGCCCAAACCCCTTAAATGGGTAGCATCCTGGATTAGTGAACCAAGTAAATCCCGGTGGTGGGACGGTGTAGTCCCCGGGCCGGAGGTTCCGATGACTTGACTTGAGTAAGTAGTAAGTAAAGTAAAGTATTGTATGAGTAATGGTCTTGGCTGGTGTAAGTCATTGACCCCGAGTAAAAGAGTAATCTCCACCCGATTAACCCGGGTGGACAAATGGAGCTAACAATTATTGAGTATTGTGTATGTAATGTGTATGCGTATTTCGGGAAAGGTAAGTAAGTATCGGTTGGCTTGTATGGTCTACCTTGTATGTGTTGAACTGTGTGTATGTATCCTTGTGTAGCATTGTAGCATTATGAATGAAGCATGTATGTATGTATGTATGTACTTGTAAAATGAACTGCATGTATTCGACCAAGTGGTCGGCGTACCCTCGCTAGTACGTGGGGTATGCGGAAGTCATATGCAGCGAAAGCTGAGCTCCTAGGGGCAACGTTTTTAGTGTGCAGGTACCGAAGCGGTTATGGTTACAGTAAGAGATCAGCAGCTATGTTTGACAGCTAGGAAGGAAATGTAGGAAGTAGTAAATTGTATAAGGCTTGAAGCCTTTGATGTAGAAGTGTACCAAGCGGTACACCCTTGTTATATTCGGAGAGCATGTAGTTTGTGTGGATTGGGTAGATGCTAGACTCTTAAAGAGTATGTATGAACTTGGAAGAGGTATTATATTTGTATTTGGAATTTAGTAAACTCGGTATGTTATATTGCATTGTATGGTATTGTAATGAAGTGTTGTGTTGAATGGGAAGTTGTAATACCCGGTTGTAATTGTAGTAAGGATTGTATTTGTGTAGCACTCGGATATTCCAGTCCATCAGACCGATGCTGTAAGTAGTAGTAGCCTTGTTAGTCACGTGGGTGGCTAACGGCATTGTATCACCCGCCGTTGTGTGAGTATGTATCCGCTGCGTGAGTATGGATGTATAAGGAGATTAGACGGTAATGACGGTATTAGCGGTAGGGGTGTTACAAAAAGTGGTATCAGAGCGAAGTGTCGCTCTGATGACTGGAAATACCGAGTTTAGGAATACCGAGTTAGGAATTAGAAGCTTAGGGCTAAGGGCTGAGTGTTAGCATGTGAGATATGCTAGTTAGGAACTCCCGGTGTGTACCCGATACCTACAATATCAAACCCGCCCTCCATAAACCCATTGTATAACTTGGAAGGAATGCCAGATAGAAGGAAAGTCCTCTCATACTCGGGGAAACCGGATCTGGCAGTTGTGAAACGGCCATACAGTAAACGAGAACCTGACATGCAGTAGATTCTTAGAATCGGACGTCCCGGAGATGGATCCCGGTTGAACAACAATACCCGCACATAATAGCGGTTGAATGAGTACTCCAACCATAACGACGCTGCAACTTACAACAGCGTGGGGCAACATGCTTAGCAGTCGCGAAACCTGGCTAATCGACCAGCAGCAGGAAAAGGAGCACTAAGCGTGCAACGGAGCGGAAGGAAGAATAATAACAAAACCCGAGATACAAGTCTACAGGACAGTAATAGCTAAATAGCACCCTCAACGGTATGCTAGCTGACTAAGGACATAGTCGGGAGTGGATAAATCCAAAATTACAATGCCAAAAGGTTGCAATACCTGGCCAACATAGCTCAGACAACTACAAGAACATTCACAAGATAGGATCCGACAGGACTACAGAAGTAGTGCCTAAACAAGCTATGGCTCAATAACCACGATAAACATGTGGGAACGAGCAACAAGGAAAAACACAAACCAAGTAAATGATCAGTGGATCAAAGGAAGAGTCGACAAGACTACTAAGTACGAGTGGAAACCATACCGTGACCGGTATAGGTTTACCCAAAAACCACCAGTACCACGCACTTGCCACGGCAAGTGCAGTAAGAATAAGAACATGTAGATGAACCCTAAAACACCACAAGTACTTAGTAATGTACCATGACTACAATGAAGAAACTACAGGATCACGCATCCTAAATAATTGGAAGAATGGAACCTTGGAAAGGCCTAACGGCCTGACCATTGTACAAGGACACACCAGTCAGCAAGAAGCTGGACTTGGTCAAGACCTCGAACATGGCCATGCCATGAGAACCTTCTCTTAACACCGAACTGTTATTTCAAAACCCAAAATTTTACCTTCAAAACCACAACCTTTCTTTTAAACCTGGAAATTTTAAAACCAAACCGACAGAATTATGGTGAGTATCATAGAATCATACAAGAGGAGTTGGCGATAGAATGCTTCACCTAGGCTTGTGATGAACACTACAAGTGTACCCAAATATGGGATGTGGGACGACCGCACTCCGAAGGAGCTTGCGGGCCTGACATAAAGTCGGGTAAGTGGTAACGTATCAACATGGTACCCCTCGTATGTATACATGTAGTGCACGAAACACGGGAAGTAGTCAACTCCGTTCTACGGACCATGAGTAAGTTCAAAGCAAAGCAGCTGGACACCTCAAGCGATCAAGGAGAAGGAACTCAACTAAGTAATAAGTATAAAGGAACTCAGAGAATCCATATGAAGGTAAGGAATAAGAACTAGGAAGTGCAAGGAGCACAGACTAGTAGGTATAGACATCGGATATGTCTCAAGGACTTCAAGCAAATACATGACAGCTGGGAAGTATACCCAGCCAGAACACAGTAAGGCAAATGCCTAATGTGGACACAACGATGCTCAACAAACGGGTCCGAGTTCCCTAGAGCGATCACAAGATTACCATGGAGTATAATCCATCATCGAAGAGGATGATTAACCTAGTCTCAAGCACTAGGAGGAAGTATAAACAATCTAGGCAAGAACGGGAGACGTTATAACCCAAAAAGGGATAACTCAACCTATGATACCACAAGGTGGTATAGCGGACACACATACTATAAACATTAGCCGGATGTGACGGCATAACCTAATAACACCCATGAGCAATCCTTGAAGGGTGTCTGAGTTAGCAATAGATGAACAAAGCATCATGACAAGAGCGCGGGAGCTGGAACGAACACTCGGTTAGGACACCGAAGGGATTTCACTTAACAGGAAATGCCCTAAATTACTAAAAGGCACTGATTAGCACCAGATTGCCAAAAGGGCCTCCTATGAACGGAAGCGTGATGTCACGACTTACCATGGAGCCTAGTAATACCTCCAACCTATAGAGTATACAAGGAATGCAAACATGTATAAGCAGCTTGCAAAGAGCATAGTCTGCATCAATAAGGCTCAAAAGCCATGAACCAACTACGTTATGTAACTTAAACGGTTGCAAAACCCACACCATTAATAACAAGAATTGCAAGAGATATTGCTTCATACGACAATAGATCGACAACTGAACCACCCAATTTAAACTCAACATTATGAGTGGCTTGGAGTAATGGCTACCTCAATGTCACTGTCTCTAGAGCATTAGTCTATATACTATTGACAAGCTTTTAATTTCCCTTCATGCCTTCTATAAAAATGGTAACACAGGGGCATAGGAATCGTTATAATGCCAACAATGGCCTAGTCCACACTTGGACACTACGAGAAACTTGAGGAAAGAAACCTCTTATAACCGAAGACCACCAACGTGGTGAAGATGTGAACCCTTAGAAAAGGCTTCCATCTACTATAACAACAAAGCCTACGCACATAGATATTGCCAAGGGGCGATGGAATGAGGAAATGATATTTCCAAACCATTACGACTTAAAGGAGTAAGTATACTCCATATGCACCCAAGCATGTGGCGAACCATTGTGTAAACACCAACATGGAAGACCTTGCCATGAGACTTATGAGTGGAGGCAAACCTCTCAACAAGAACTTTCACTTACCAGTGATAAAATACTCTTCAATTGGAGAACGGGAACAGAAAACCCTTGAAGTTTCTTGGGATGTCCCGGTGATGTGCATACAAGAGTAAAACTGCACAGCTAGAGCCTGTAACCAATGCTCAGCACTGGGAGACAGTAATTGTCAAAAACAACCAAAGTGAATGCACATTGCACACCACGAATGACCAACGCTCAAGAGAGCTTGTAACCCGATAAATTGCTTCATCCATTATCAACCAAGATACTTGGTAAATTGTATCATGAATGATAAAATAATGGGAGGTAAGCTAACCTACACATGAAACCCAAGTTGAAATGGAATCACCCCACATTGGGAAGATAGTAATATTGCGGTATGCTACGACAACCGTCATACACACAAGCATATAAAACCCTCGGTGTATGCACACCATAAGGGAATGGTGCCAACGACAGTGGCAATGAGTAGAGCAAGCTACTACAGTATCGGAGACCGTAAGAGCGACGTGCCATAATGAGTAAGAATATGGTGTGCAACAAGCGACCGCTATGAGGAAGTAGTTAGACAATGACACGGAGTATAAGTACGAGAAGACCGGCAGAAAAATTCATTCCTATCACATAAGTGAGTTACTGTCAAGCGTTTACGCCTCTACACTCTGTATGTCTGAGTGTTTTGGTATTGCACTTGTGCAGCTAATGATCTAATGGGCTAGCTAGGAATATCGAAAATGTAAATCGTAGTAAACCTTTCTTTTCACCAACGAACATGGCATAAGCAGGTTATGCGAGCTTAGCAACAAACCGTGCGGCCTAAGACCAAAGAAGCACGAAGAGTGTAAAACACACTAACAATCACAAGATGTGAATTCCATTGGAATAAAAGGGTGAAAGAAGACTTAAGAAAGTCACTAGGACCAACGCATAGAAAATGCAAGGTCATACAAGTAAAGAACACTTGTACTGAACCAGAAGAATTGGTACAATTCAGAAGCTAGTGACAACAGAGGAAGCACTGCAACTAAGTAGTGACTTAACCTCGCCTGACAATAAGTTAGAGAAATTCAGCGAATAATCGTGGAAGCATGAATAGTATGTACAATATATTACCAAGGAGCTGGTTACAAATCTAAACTCATTGAGTTCAAACACGGTAAAAGAATACCACACTTGCTTAGTAAACCTTATTCCCCCAATAGAGGGATAAAAAGGTGATGTGTAGCACATTAGGGATAACATGAAGGGTGAGTAACCCAAGCTATCAGGGTCGCGCAGCAGAAGCTAGTGGGCCCTAGCTAGAAGATTAATGTACCTAGTAAGTATGAGAGAATGGCTATCAATGCCTTGAAGCCTAATAGGCTAGAACCGAATTGGTTACAAGTTAAATAAACTCTAGTAGAAATTCTTGGTGCAGGGACTAAACCCTTAGTATGGTTAGGACCCTTTGACCAGAGTACATCATATAATAAACTGTAGGGAAGCTAAATGCTTCAAATTGCCCGAATTGAACCAATGTTCAATAATAACATATGGTAGATTACGTGGGCGTAATCCCTTTTAAGGGGGGTAGAGCGAAAACCGCTCAATGTAAGTTTCACGTATAAAACACATAAACTATAATGTGCATAGCACAAATGATAACTGATTTGATGATTGGTACCTATGTTAAATAAACATACATATTCATTCATATTGAAATTATGGTAATTAGGCACGAGAGATGCAAATACCATAGGACAAATATACCCATCTTGTAACCCAGTGTAAGAGTATTGGTAAAGAAGAGTAATGGGTAGTGGACGGAGTTCCACAAGTATTGTAGCCCTTAAAGGAGTAGTACGAATTGATTGAGAGTAGTTGGTGAATGAAGTCCATGAGTAGTGTATTCCTAGGTAAATTATTGGAGGCAAATTGAAGACGATTGGATTTTATAGGTATTGTATTCCTTAGCTAGAATAGTTGAGATGATGAAGAGATGTAATGGATGAAAGTAATGGATAAAAGTAGCGAAGGTTGATGAAATGAGCACGTAGGCATTGGATCTCGAAGTAAGGTATTTGGGAGTAGAGTGAGGATGATTGATGGACTAAATTTCATCCCTTGGAGTTGTATGAATTTGTAATTATGACTAGGAAGAGTAAAAAGATAGAAAATGGAAATAATTGAACTATTTGTTTGTTTGAAACTGACGTGGGAAGTCGAACTTGATCCTGATCAGATCAAAGGAAACCGAACACAAATTGGGGTGGAAAGATAGTTCAACACTGATGATGATCACATCATGGTCGAATGATTCTTGAAGCTCCCCTCAAGTGGTCACAAGAATTACGCATAGGATAGATGTAATGAATATAAATTGAAATTTGGAGTTGTGTGTTTTAGAGAAATTTCTAATCAGTAGTGGTGAAAGAATTTCCCTTAGACTGGAGATTGAGGATTGTTGGAAGCTGATACCGGAGAACGGTGGTAGTATATTATATCGTATTATTCCAAGGGCAGCGGGACATAGAGGAGTCCCATGTCTAGATGACCTGAGTGCCTGCGGGATTGTGTTGTGTATTGCATTGCCTTGCGGATAGCTTTGCACTGTATGTATGTATAAACCTTGTAATGTGGAACCAGAGGGTTGGATGTAATGCGGATTAGAGTAATGAGGGTACATTTGTATGGTATGGAATGTAGAAACCTTGAGTAACGAATTTGGGAATTGTAAGGAGGAGGAATGTATGGCTTTAGTATTAGACAAGTATAAATGAGCAAGTATAGTAATCCTATAACCTCGAACAACTTTGAGGACAAAGTTCTTAAGGGGGGTAGATTGAAATACCCCGAACTTAAATATAGCGATTAAAATTACCTTAATTTTTAATTAAGGGCCTAACGGTGCCTAAGTAATATTGGTAAGGAAAAATAAATCCAAAAGAAATAAAGAAACGCTTAAAAAGCAAAAAACGCTAAATAAGCGTTAAATAACCATAGGAGGTATGAGACCTCAGTTAGTGTATTATATGGATTCTAAAGGCTTAAAAGGCCAAAATAATATATGGGAACAACTCCCGAAGAAAACGGATCCAAATAATGTATTAAAACGCAAATAGAGTTTTAGCGCACGTTTTTCGAGAAAACCCGAAAACGTGACTTTAAGTAGTCAAACGAACCCGTAAAAATTATAAATCAGTAAATAAAAAATTTAAGCACTAGTGGGAGATTAATAACCAATAAAATTAAAGAAACGAGAAAATTCCGGAAAACGGGGCCGGTTAGTGACTAGTACCAAAACCGGGTAAAATAACGAGCATTTTCTGTAAAAGACAAAAAAATGCTCCAACTAGTAATACATGTGGGGGCCGGTTTTTAGAGATAATTAACCCCTCTCACACACTCACACACTAACTAAACAAATCAAAAAGAAAAAAGTAAAAAAAGTAGAAAAGTAGAAAAATGACTCTCTCACCTCACTCTCTCATTTCCCTCATCTCTCTCCTACCCTTCTTCTTCCCCCACCGATTTCTCTCTCTTTCTCCCTATGGGGTGGGCGATTTTGAAGCTCCAACAACAACAATGGCTTCTTCACTTCTTCTCCATGCTCCACCTTCATTTGAACTCCAAATGCAAAAAGAATTGCATATTCTTGCTCCCCTCTTCATTCTCTACACTTCTCTCTTTTCAAAATCCAAAAATGAGGAAGTCCGTCTCCATGGGTTTTCCCCAATCAAAGAGAAAATAGCATCAATGGGTAGCTTGGAGCCTCCTCTCTCCATTAAGGTAAAAATCTCCATGAAAAACTCAAGTTTTCTCCACCTTCTTTTGTAGCAGATTTTTTTGCCCATTATATTGCTCTATTTTTCTCTCTTTTTTAAGCATCAATTCAACCTTGCTATGGTGGTAGAATCACCATCTTGAACCAAGGGTTAAAACCCTTCCTAAAACACTTCAAAGGTAAACCCTAAAAATCTTGTTTTAAGCATTTCAATGAACTAGCATTAATCTAAGGGTTAGTATTTTAATTACACTTGTTTTTGTGTGATTTGGGTGATGGGAATGGAGTTTGGCAACTCCATTCCCCATATGGCCGATTTGTGGAAGAAAGAGAGAAGGAGGAGAATTGGAAAAGAAAGAAGGAATTAAGAGCTTAAGGTAAGAGCTCCTTCTTAATGCTAAATTTTAAGGCATTAGAGTAATGGGAATGGGTAAACCAATTTAAAGTACCCAAAATAATGTATTAGTATTGTAGTTGTGGAAGTTTGAGTATTTAGGAGCAAGTATTGAAATTGTAGGCCTTGGAGCCAAATGTAATGTGTATGTGTATTGGTATTGTAGTTGAGGAAGTTTTGATGGATTAATATTGTTTTGATTGCTGGTAGGACCCTTGTATGGGTGTGGCTAGATTAGGAATGAATTTGGTGAGAAAGTATGTACGTGGAGAAGTTAGAATTTTAGGTGAACTATAGCAAAATTTGGTAGAAAATGTGCATTTAGGGATGACTTGGTGAATGGGAGAACCAAGGTATGTATTGGATTGAGTGAGGATATTTAGTAACCATGGAGTGGTAGTAGTAGTATGTGAATGAAAGAGTGTAAAACTGTAGCAAGGAGTGTAGAAATGCATTGTAGAAACTAGGAAAAATTAGTGTGCACGATTTGGTAAAAAGAGAGTTGGACTTGGGTATAGGTAGTGTAGTTGATTGGAAAGGAATTGGAATGGTAAAATGAAGTTAGGATAAGTTGCAAAATGCAAAGAGAAGTGTAGGAATGCACAAGTGTGCAAAGTGTGAGAATGAGAATGGAAGTTTGTAGAAATTGAGCAAGAAGTTGAGTAGGTATTGGACCATGGATTTAAGGACTTTTAGGGAGTGTTTAAGTGTGTTTAAATATGTACAAAACATGTGGAAAGATTATAGAATGATTGGAGGTGGATTAAGGGTTGATTAGGGGTTGAAAAATCCTCCTAGTAGCAGTTTTTAGCAAGGTCCGGGGCCTAGGATATGCACCAAGTCCTGGACCGCACTTAAAAACACCCCGAGAGCAAAAACTAGTATTGGTCCGGGACCCAGGTCCAGGACCAAGTCCCGGACCACAATGAAAAATAGGCCGAGAGTTGAATCTGTGTATGGTCCGGGACCTTGGGTCCGGACCAAGTCCCGGACCACCCCTAAAATGTTGCAAAATGTGATTTTTAGGCTCTTAAACATGGGGGATTGATGGGTAATGGTTTTAGAAGTTGTTAAGGCCTTGTTTGGTGACCTTTACAGGCCCTAAGAAGTGTAAATAAGTATGAGAAGTGATTAAACAAGTTGTAAGTTTAAGGACATTAAGTTAAACCGAAACAACGGGACAACGGGGTAAGTACGGGAGTAGTAACTATGTATGTATTGTAATGCTTAGTATTAATTGAACCATTTGGCATGTAGTCATTGGTTAGAGAGTAAGGATCAAGGAACGAGAGTGAACCAAAGGAACAAGGGGACACCCGATAAAGTAAATTCCGGTAAAAGGTATGATTTCTTCATGCTCTGTATCCTAACCTGGTTACCCCGATTTGTGTGCTTATTTGATCAATTAAATAAGATAAATGCATGAATCGGACTATATTGCACTTACTTGTGCTTGCCTTAGGTTGTTCTTGATATATATTGTCTTGAACACTAGTTTGTATAATTCATGAAATGAATGGATGATGATGAAGTGTGTATGTACCTTGTAGTGTATTTGCGTAACGTGATATACCTTGTGTGCATGTGTATGGGAGTATTGAATTGCTGTGTGGCTTGGATGTGTGACTTCTACTAATTCCTAACTACCTAACTCCTAATGTAAGTATTGAGTAAATTGGAATGAGTAGAAGTCCGATATAGTTTCGGCCATGCGTGAGGATGAGGAGACACAAGAGGTTGGATCCGATTCCTGGTTCTTAAACTTGTCCACCGCCCAAACCCCTTAAATGGGTAGCATCCTGGTTTAGTGAACCAAGTAAATCCCGGTGGTGGGACGGTGTAGTCCTCGGGCCGGAGGTCCCGACGACTTGACTTGAGTAAGTAGTAAGTAAAGTAAAGTATTGTACGAGTAATGGTCTTGGCTGGTGTAAGTCATTGACCCCGAGTAAAAGAGTAATCTCCACCCGATTAACCCGGGTGGACAAATGGAGCTAACAATTATTGATTATTGTGTATGTAATGTGTATGTGTATTTCGGGAAAGGTAAGTAAGTATCGGTTGGCTTGTATGGTCTACCTCGTATGTATTGAACTGTGTGTATGTATCCTTGTGTAGCATTGTAGCATTATGAATGAAGCATGTATGTATGTATGTATGTACTTGTAAAATGAAATGCATGTATTCGACCAAGTGGTCGGCGTACCCTCGCTAGTACGCGGGGTATGCGGAAGTCATATGCAGCGAAAGCTGAGCCTCTAGGGGCAACATTTTTAGTGTGCAGGTACCGAAGCGGTTATGTCACAGTAAGAGATCAGTAGCTATGTTTGACAGCTAGGAAGGAAATGTAGGAAGTAGTAAATTGTATAAGGCTTGAAGCCTTTGATGTAAAAGTGTACCAAGCGGTACACCCTTGTTATATTCGGAGAGCATGTAGTTTGTGAGGATTGGGTAGATGCTAGACTCTTAAAGAGTATGTATGAACTTGGAAGAGGTATTATATTTGTATTTGGAATTTAGTAAACTCGGTATGTTATATTGTGTTGTATGGTATTGTAATGAAGTGTTGTGTTGAATGGGATGTTGTAATACCCGGTTGTAATTGTAGTAAGGATTGTATTTGTGTAGCACTCGGATATTCCGGTCCATCAGATCGATGTTGTAAGTAGTAGTAGCCGTGTTAGTCACGTGGGTGGCTAACGGCATTGTATCACCCGCCGTTGTGTAAGTATGTATCCGCTGCGTGAGTATGGATGTATATGGAGATTAGATGGTAATGACAGTATTAGCGGTAGGGGTGTTACATTAACAATGCTTGTAATCATTTGGTCATTGTAATCTCTGAAATATTTGGTTTATGCTTTCATGATATCATTTCGTTATTGTGATTTTTAAAATCTTTCTGACTAATCGAGCATATGCTATTTTGTGTGTCTGTCGATATTTTCCATAACTTTCGCTTAAGTTTGATTTATAGTTAGCTAAACAAGATTCGAATAGGTGGCCATAGAATAGCCTTTTGATTTACCCACTTATTTCTGGACGCATAAGTTTAGAAAAGCTTCTAAGATCAGGAGTGTTTCTTACCCAAACGGGCCATAGAGTCTGGTCGGTGGAAATACCCCTTTCTTCATAACATTTTCCAAACCATCCCTAATTGTTAAGATCTAAGACTTAAGAAAATCCATACTTCAATTTCAAAATAAATACTGTCATACACCAACATCAAAACACTCTTCAAATCCAATCCGTCTCATACTCCAACATCAAACACTCTCCAAATTCAGTCATTCTCATACTATGTTATAAAACACTATTCATACACTCTTCAAAATCAATCCCTTTCATACTCTAGCATTCAAACACTCTTCACTTACCCTACAACTCTCAAATTCCCAAAAAAGACTGAAAAGCTTTCAAATGATTCAACTTCAATGATCATCGTCAGACTCATAAATAACAATCGAAAACCACCTTGAGTGATCACTTTAATTTCTTAAAATCTTTCAACTCCCTTGAAATTTCTAAACATCGTTACCTGCACCTAACTTATGAACCCACATCAAATCTCAAACTAACAAAAGTTTTTAAATCCACACAACTTTCAGAATATTTCAAAATCCACAAAGTTGTAGTCATCTTTAGTTAATCCTAGCATCTCAAAATCCTAAATGTTGCTCATTTTCAATTGTCTCACAGATTCTAATGGGTCATAAATTTGAACATCTCATAAATTCACACATTTTTTTCGTATCACAAACTCCATCACAAATTCCCACATCTAAACGTTCATTTATCTCAAGGGAATCCGAATATCTCATAAACACTCCCCTTTTTTCTTTCTAGCTCAAAAAATCTTAAAGATCCAAACTTCTTGAGAGCTTCAAATTCATCAAAGTCTCAAGCATCCCAAATTCCAATAGACTCAAATTGTCTTCTGAATTCCCATTGTATCATAAACTCAATTCTTCTCTCAAATTCCAAATTCTCCCAAACTTCAAAGGTCTCATAGCCTCGAGTGCCTCACAGACTCAAACATCTCACAGACTCGAACGTCTCACAGACTCGAATGTCTCATAGACTTGAACGTCTCACAAAATTGAACATCTCACAAACTTAAACGTCTCACAAACTCAAACGTCTCACAGACTCAAATGTCTCATAGACTCGAATGTCTCAACAGACACAAATGTCTTATAGAATTTAATTAAATCATAGACTCCAACTATCACATGGACTTGAAGACCTCATTTGACTCAACAAACTCAAACACCTCAAAAACCCTCAGCTTCTAAAAAAACCCAAACATCTTAAAATCCGATATCCCTTTCAAGCCTTGAACGTTTCATAGACCCGAGCGTCTTATAGACTCCATAATTTTAAGATCTCAAATGTGTCACATTGCTGAACATCTCACATACTCTTGCACCTCAAACTCCAAACAACCCTGACAGTCCATCAAACCCCCACAAAATGACCGCAATACCTCTTTGACCCTTCAAAGACCCAAATTGTCAAACCCCCCCCCCCCAAACTCCTACAACCTCAAAAATCGTGAACTACGTAAGGTCTGATCTCAACAGGGAGTTGAGTACATAGCAACTCACTCAGGGTGTGACCCCGTTCCAATTAAAAAAACCATTTTCCAACTCTAAGGTGTTACTCATTCCTCCAAAATCACTAAAAACCAGAGAACCTCTCAAATCTCATTTGTCTCTCACAAGCCCTAAACTATCCAATCTTGTTCTTTCACTAAATCCTAAACATTTCTGATCTTTAATCCCGTACTCATTCCCTTCCTTTCACCCATCAATCCTCACTTTAGCGCTAGCTTGGCAGAAAAGCTCGCCTCACCTTTTGTGTTCAATCAACTTTCTCAACCCATTAATTCTCTCATTAGGCGCTAGTTTGGCAGAAAAGCTCACCTCATCTACTCTCTATCTCTCTTCCTACCCTACCCTACCCTACCCTATCCTCATGGCTCTTAAAATGAATCTCTTTAATATAAAGTTTTGAAAGAAGGCAATCCTGACAATTGGAGACTGAGGTTTCCTCGGGCACCATCTGAAGTCGTGGTTGTTGCCACTTCCAAGGGGTGTAACCCAGTACGAACCCACATAGAACCTCTGGTATGATCAGATAAGTCCTATTCGTAGGCAACAAATCTCAAAGTCAATTAACGGTTTTTAGAACCCTCCTTCCCCACCTCCCTAGTTCACTTTAGGTCAAACTAGGTGGCGACTTTACTCAATTTAGTCTTTAAGGCAAAAGTCCGTGTGGAGCCCATTAAGAGCGGGTGTAGTGCTCACTAGCACTCCCCTTAAGCTTTCTAGGAAAGACGGAAGATGAAGTAGGTATTTGAGGGATGCCAAGGTGACAGGTTTTCACCCTCCACAGAATGGCAAATTTCTAGGATCCAAGCTTTTAGTCAGACCATTTGGATAGACCTCCCTCATACCAAAAAAATCACCCTCCACTAGAGTGTCTGACCAACATCTTAGTCTTGTATTGGGCATAATTATTTTCTCCGCAATGTGGTCTCAAATCAACAAATCCAACCCATCACACTTTGCTTTATCAAGGACAATAATAAAGGGTTACTTACTATTTTTTTCTCTACAGATTGTTCTGACCAAAGCCTTAGTCTTGTATTGGGAATCATTATTTTCTCTGCAATGTGGTGATTTATCAACGAATCCAACCTATCACCCTTAGCCTTATCAAGGACAATAATAGAGGGATACTTACTATTTTTAATCTTTGTAGGGTGTTATGACTGCAATTGAGTCTTGTTGTGGGCATCATTATTTTCTCTGCAATGTGTTGTCAAATCAACGAATTAATATCTGTAGCACCCCATCTCATAAAACAGAAATCATCGCATAACCTCCAAGTACTTATATTAACATTGCAGCAGAAATTTCTACAAAAGTTGGTGTTGCCGCCGTTAGTCACCCATGTGACTAACTAGGCATACTAATTCTTCAATATCTAGCTACGGTTTTATGGACTAGAATGTACCGAACATAGGTACTTACAAATCTTAATCAAAATTCATACAACAAGTACAAGTATCTCTCATCCTAATACAACTTACTTCAATAGTCTATCATACGAGTGTACATGCACAACTCATATGTCAAATGTAAACCCGTAATACATTTACCCCTTCCTACTCTCAAGCTGGGTCGTCTTTTGCCTCTTACTTGAAAAATAATATGGATGCCCCGAGGGGCTCAGCACCTTCGCTGGTATGATTAACGTGTAGCCCCCAAGCTAACGGGGCTACGCACGACAATTTTGTCATATACATGCGATTGATTATTTATACAACAATAATAAGAAGTATAATAAAACACAACACAATCATGTGAACAATCACAGCTCAAACACATTGAACGACTTAATAAGCATTCCTTAAGTACGTAAGTTAGCTTCTTAACTCCTTAAGTTTGAGAAACATTTAGTTCTCATATTCCCTCTTATCTCAAATATGACAACAGTCCTTTAATTAGAACCGGTTGTACCACAGTCCATTTGTAACACCCCAACTCTTAAAATCTGGATCATCTCATAAACCTCCAATTATTTATATTAACAACACAGCGGAATTCTCTACAAACGTTGGTGTTACCACCGTTAGTCACCCACATGACTAACTAGACATACTAAAATCTCTAAGATCTAGCGACGGTCTGATGAACCCGAATATACCGAACATAAGTGTGTACGAAACCTTAACCAAATACATATCTTGAATACAAAATATTTCATATCCTGATACATCTTACTACAGCTTCTACCATCTACAAACGAGTGTATAGGCACATCTCATATAACGAAAAGGAAAACATCCCGAAATACTTCTACCCGCTCCTACTCTCAGGTCGGGTCGTCTTCTGCCATTTTTACGTGAAAAATATAATATGGATACCCCGAGGGGCTCAACACCTTTGCTGGTACGGTTAACGTGTAGCCCCCAAGCTAACGAGGCTACGCACGACTACTTTGTCGTATACATGCGATTGATTATTCATACAACAATAATAAGAAGTATAATAAAACACAGCGCAATCATGTGAACAATCACAGCTCAAACATATTGAACGACTTAACAAGCGTTCCTTAAGTAAGCGAGTTAGCTTTTTAACTCCTTAGGTTTGAGAAACATTTAATTATCATATATCCTCTTATCTCAAATATGACAACCATCTTTTAAATAGATTCGGTTATACTTAGTCCATTGTTTATTTTTGTCGGGTCAAAAGCAACCCTAGCCAGCGGCCGAGAACTGCAGTGGTTGAATAAACAATAATTCTCAAATTAGTTGGGATTTAGGTAGATCCCACCACACCATCTTAATATGGCCTCCCACCTCGAACTGTAATTCAAGGTGGTCGAGTCTGTTTGTCGACCCTAGGCGAACAAGGCATCGACGAGTCCCAATGGAGGTCGACTCTAATTAAAGGTAACCGACCTCCTATTTCAAACATGCATGACCGGACCTACCCGGATTCCTCACCCCCCAAGTTCCAGTTAGTAGAAATCTCGAAGACATTGTTTGTTAGTTAAACCCTTGGTTATAAAATGCGTGAGGTGCTCCGAGGCAATGAGGGGCCAGGGGCGAGGCGTGATGCATGAGGCGTTGAGGCGAACGCATCACGTAGTTGAGGCGATTGTTTTTGTAGAATCAGTTATAGATTGTTATGAACATACAAGACAAAATTGGAAAAGAAAAGGGACACAGAAGTGAAGAAAACAAAAATGGAGGTGGGGGACTGCATGTGCTATGCACATTCAGAAGAAAAAAAATACACAAACTACCTGTTAATGCTATTGTTTGTGTTGATTGCTACGTGGGGGCGATGCTGGTGGGTGGTTGGGTGGGCAAGTCGCGTGGATAGAAGATAGATTGGGGGAAAATGAAATTGGAAATGAGATTGGGAGAAAAAGACTGGAAAAGAGGTGGGGTGGGGACCGATTGAAGTTGAAAATGTAAGTGGGTTAGGGTTTCAAAATTAATATTAAAAAAACTTTCCAACTAATCAAAACGTCTTAGTTTTATTAGTGGAATAAAACAAAAAATAAAATAAAAAACCCTTTTATGTTTCATCTTCTTCCCCGCATCTTCTTCATTGCCGCGACTCTACTGCATCTTCTCTATTCCTCAGCGTGTCTTTTCTACTTCAGTGCATCAGGCGACACCTCAGCGCGCCTTGCTCCGCCTCAGACCGCCTCAAGCCGCCTCAGCACCCGCCAACGCCTTGCCACACTGGAGGTGAAATAGCCAGCGCCTTGAGCAGAAAACGCCTCAGGTAGGTTAAACCTTTTTCGGTTATTAACCAACTAATATTAGGGAGTGTTCCTTGTTCTCATACAATTGATTACTAAACATAGACAGTAAGTCCTCAAAGGTAAGTTGTGTTAGTTTAATACAACACACAACAAATACAAAAAACCGGTTGCATGCTTTATCTTGTTTAGTCGGAACATATAAACAAACAACACACAAGCCAAGGGACACCTCATTAGCAAGCAAGCTACAAGAAAACCATACCGTACACTTGGAGATTGGCTAGCTCTTAAAATGATGCTCGCCTAATCCGTCGAACACCTCCGACTATCTAGATCCTATAACGTAGTAGTCGAGTAGGTTAATAACTTAATTATCTCCTAAACATTCCGTTACCATACGTAACTCTCTTAATTAAACTTTCAACTATATACACATGTCTATATTGATATATAAGTCTTCACAAGTCTTAACATTATTTAACAACATCATCTCGATTCTACAAATACTACAACAACCATTATTAAATCCAAGTTTTTAGATCGATTATTCCAATCCTCCAACTATATATATACTTATGTATTTGCCATAGGTTCCAATGTCATACTTATATTACAGTAGTCATCTTGACATATCATGTAACATTTACTATATATAACATACTAACTCTCTTTGTTCGTTTATCTTACATATATACATGTTCCATCCTTTTTAAGTACCAATTGTATATATATGAGTATATATGTATATATATATCTCCTTAATTCAAACACTTGTCAAGGTTATAATTCTCCTCCTTCGTCATATTGTACTTGTAATACATTAAGTAATATTAATTGCTAATATCCTTAATGGCGTTCTATTATTTAGCCAAGCAATTTCCAACCTTACAATCCGAATTCAATTATACTATATCGTATATTTTGATTCCTCTCTTATTTAGTACAAAGTTATAATCCTCTAATTACATATACACATATGTATTCATACATTATATATACATCATCTCATAAATTAATATTAATTTAACACTTATAACTTAAAACCCAATTTTATAAAACAATTCCTTAATTATGTTAACCCACCAATTGATCCCTTAACAGAAACCTTTAACCTCCTTTAAACTTACCAATTTAATATCTAATTATTTATTGTTAGCCCAAATCAATATCCTAATTTTGTATCCAATTCTAACTTGGACTTAAATCCATATATATATATATATATATTAAAAAAAATGGTCAATGGACTAGATGCCCGTTTGATTTATCCTAACTACCAATTGCTTATTCTCTATCATTATTGTGGGCTACTCCTTTCTAAGCCCAACTTAATTTAACTAACCCTAAATCATATTTGGGCTAGTCAATACCCCAATTCGATTTTGATTGACTCAATTCCATATTGACCAGTTTCAATTTGATTTCCAAATTCACTTTAAACCCTTAACTTTCCAAAAATTTACAAAATCAATCCAAACTTTTCTAATTCACCTTTTTTACCCCATAATTTTATTTAAAATTACATTTTCACCCATGAATTTCTCGAATCATGTTTTTACCCTTAATTTTCGAACACTAATTTCTTTATAATCCTAGATTAACCAATAATTCAACAAAACAGTGATCAACTTTCTATTACGTACAATCCCTAAACTAAATACCGAACCTCATCTCTTTTACTTTAATCTTAATAACATCTTCACCCATAATTCGACTAAAATAAATCTCCCAAGTTCAGCCCCAAATTCGATTCCAAAATCAGAAAATTCTAAATTTTCTATACATAAACCATAACTTACCCATTTCCCCCCCAATTTAATTTCAAGAACCCTAACCCTAATCTGAATTCGTAACCTTAAATCGAACTCTCGAATCTGTCACTTTCAATTTTTCCACGCTTGGTAGTTTCTAATGTATATTTGGAACCTGAAATCGTTCTTAGGGGTCCGATTTCACAATAGAACAAAAATGTCCATATTCAAAGTCCATGGTACATGAATTGTTCACAGTTTACTTATTATTTTACAAAATTTCACAAAGAAAATGGCTAGCACATTCGTACAATACAAGCAAAGTTTTTTACAAGTTAGTGGCGCCGAATTCAGAGAGACAAGAAGGAAAAATTTATCCTAGTTTCTGCTTCTGATTTTAGCTAAAATCGGGCAAAAACTCAAAAGCTTAAACAAATCTAACTAATGTACACCTTAAGAGGACGCTCTTGTTTCGGTCACCTTCAATTGGTTTCCCTCGTGCTTGCCTTCCTCAGAGATGACCGGAGCTCCATTCCTTCTTTGCCAGTTCACCAGGATGTCACCGTGAGAGAACAGAATAAGAAGGTGTCGAGTATAAGGAGAATCGGAGAGAGGCGCAAGATGTATGCTCCAGTTTTGGGTTGTAAATTTCCGTGAGTGAAGAGGGGGGAGATCAAAGAAGGTGAATGAAGAAGAGAGACGGCTCGAGCATGAAGATTCTCTGGTTAACGATTTCAGAATGAGAGAAAATGAGAAGGAGAGGGGCGACGAGAGATAGATGAGAAAATGAGGGTTGCTGAATTTTTTTTAGTTAGGGTTGCAAGTATTACTGTAAGAAGGCTGGGCTTATTTTATTTATTATTTTTTTCATTGTTGTTTGGGTCGGGTAGTATCGTGGGCAGAGTAGTGTGACTAGGCCGGCCCAGTTCTTTTGGGCGGGTCGGCCCATCCTTATCATTTTTTTTGCTGTTACACATATAAATCGTTTCTTGCTCTTTTCAGACCCGTTTTTCATGCCGTTCGTGACACAATGTTCCATTTAACAAGACGAACCTTTTAACAAATTCAAACTTACGTTTTTAATCAATAATTATTATTGTTATTTATAATTTCCGTTAATTAGTATTTATTTTCGAATTGGTTTATGTTTCGCCATTTTAGGCGAAAACACGAAGTCTTTTATTCCGACTGCTTTACTAATTTTCCAATGTCTCTAAAATTATCCAAATAACCTTATAAGGTGTCTAAGACCTCGTTTTCACTTCTAAAATATTTGTGACACATTTTTCGATGTAAAACGATTAATTATATTTTCGTTTATATTTCTTTTTCTAAACCTCTTCAATGTCGTTTTAGGTTTCGTTAAGGTTTCCTAACGACTTTTAGGGTTTAATTAAATATTATATTACTCTCTTTTACTTATTTAAGGGTATTTAATTCCTTAATCTCTCATTAATAACTTTCATTTAATTAATTCATGATTAATTAAAGTAATTAAGGTTTGGGATATTTCACCATTGTTTATTTTTGTCGGGTTGTTATTAACCCTAGCCAGTGGCCGAGAACTGCACTGGTTTTAAATAAACAATAATTCTTAAGTTAACAGGGATGTAGGCTGGATCCCCCCACGCCATCTTAATAATGCCTCACACCTTAAATCGAAATTCAAGGTGACCGAGTTTGTTTGTCGACTCTAGGCGACAAGTACGAAGACAAGTCTCAATGGAGGTCTACTCAAATAAAAGGTAATCGACCTCCTACTTCAAACATGCATGACCGGACTGTCCCGGATTCCTCACTCCCCCTAAGTTCCAGTTAGTAGAAGTCATAAAGATAATGTTTGTTAGTTAAACCTCTTTCAGTTATTAACAAACTAATTTTAGGGAGTTTTCAATGTTCTCACACAATTGTTTACTAAACATAGTTACTAAGTCCTCAAAGGTAAGTTGTGTTAGTTTAATACAACACACAACAAATACAATAAACCGGTTGCATGCTTTATCTTTTTTAGTCGGAACATATAAACAAACAGCACACAAGCCGAGGGACACCTTGTTAGCAAGCAAGCTACAAGAAAACCATACCGTTCACCGTTGTTGTCGGTTGTCTACTCTCCTCCGGAGTCCACTTACTCAAACCCTATAACATTTATCGAATCGGGTGGTTAATTCCTTTTAACTAACCTTTCTCATTTAATCACTAATGATTCCCGACTAATAACTACTAGTTCATTGTAGTTCAAGTTTAATATCATAAGTTATTTACTTCTCATTATTTCTCACACTTGTTCACACCCATAATTACCATTAAATGTCACCAAACAAGCCTTAACTATCATCTAATAGCATTACTAATCATTCCCCATCATAAAACAACTCTCGGTGCAATTTCTGGGTTGGTCCGGGACTATGTCTGGATCTAAAGTCCCGGACCAAATGGACTGTGCTACTCTCGGCAATAATGATGGAGTGGTCCGGGTCTTGGTACCTATCCTAGGTCCCGGACCACCTCTGAAGTGAAATTTCGACAGGTTTTTAGTGCTGGTCCAGGACTTTAACCAAGAACCAAGTTCCGGACCATACATTAAACTATTAAATTTTACAGCTTTGAACTTCATTCTCCACTTGTTCTTTTGCCCAATCTTTTTCTAATATCTCCACATGTATCCCAACATGTTCTAACACCATTTTAACCTCTTAAACCTCCTCATCATAAGGTTATAACTCCACAACACATTTACCCAATATGGTAACTTGTTTACACTTACAACCTCAAACATTCTTGCATTATTCTCTTTTAATTCATTTCTAACCTCATCTCAAGTGGTACCACTTACAAATTCTTTCACAACTGTTCCTAGAGTGTGCTAACTTCCTTTCTTCAATTCTAACTTCACAACTCATTGTTTACCATCCTAGTTATACTATACTTAGTCTCATTGCATCTCATAGCACCGTTTCCTTTCCTTTACATTTTCTACTCATCACTCCCAAGCTTGCACATACATATGCATCTCTAGTCATACTCTTAACACCTTCCATCATTTTCTCATTCATCTTGAGCATTCTAAATTCCTCTTAAACATTTTCATCTTCTTTACTCAATTTACTCACCATTCGCATGGTTATACACTCTTATACATTCTTAGTCATTCCCTTGACAATTTACAACATTCGCCTACAGATTTCTACACAACTTCATACACTTCTCATACCATGATTTTGGTGTGTTTAATTCACCCTTTGAATCTCTAATTCCTCCTAATCAACCCTAGGTCATTTTAACTCATAAGAACACCTAGTTAACTCCTTTATACCAAGTTAACCCTTAATGATTCCTAGTAAGTCCTAGGTCACAGTAATCCACTTAACACTTGAACCACTTGGTTTCAACACCAATTTTGCCATAGATCCTCTACTATATTGTTATGCCCAAATGCATAGTCTTTCCTTCCCTAATCATCACAATCTACCAAATCCTTTTCTCATGGTATTTCTCATCTAATTCAAGATATCCAAAATAAACACAATATGGTGCAATAATCTTAAATTGCATAGCACTAAGGCTCTTAAATGACTTGGCTCTTAGGCCCTTAAATGAAATGGCTCGTAGACCCTTAAATGACATGAATTTAAACACTGAATTTCATATAGCCACTTGCACACAACAATAATCCCATAGGAATACATAAACACCCTTATAATTCATCTTATGATTGTTTTCCTAACTCATAAGTCATTAGCTCCTTAGTCACAAGTTCACATGTGTGATCATATCATTTCCTAGGTTATATAAACCATATTGTAATGTAAGCTCTAGGCTAAATTTTTGTATCAACTTAGACACAATTCCTTGAGGCATTAAACAACATTAAGGTAAGTCATTTACCTTAAGATTTCAAGCCCATTTTCTCTCTTCTTCTCTTGATTCTCTTGATTGTAGTTGGCCAAGGAAGTTTGATCACATTCCATACTTCTAACCAAGGTTCAAATTAAAATAATGAGTACTAGGTAAAACCCTTAGACTCATTAAAACAACTCTTAAATATTAAGAGAGAGATTGGTGCACTAAATTGGATGATTACCTTAGGCATCTTGGAATGGAGTTTTGGCAAGGAATCAAAGCATGGCTTCCATTAAGCTCTTGAAGGTTGAATTAAGGCTAATACAAGGAATGAAATGAGCCATCTTAAGAAGCCAATTCGGCCATGTACAAAAAAATGAAGAAACTTGAGTTTTTTTTTTTTGAGCTTTTCTTACCTTAAACCAGTTGTCAAGCTCTTGAATATGAATTTTCCTCTTCAAATGGAGCTCCTCCAATGGAGTCCAACTTCAGATTTTAAATTTTTGAAAAGAGCACTTGAAAGGTCTTGTGTAACACCCCAACTACAAATAACACACTTAACAATACTTTGCAGCGGAAATCACAACTCACAACATAACTCGACTCTTTGGTGTTACACGCCGTTAGCCACCCACGTGGCTAACAAGGCTAACATACATACATCGTACCGGTCTGATGGACTAAATTCCCGAGCGACTACTCATAAAACCGGTTCCATGTCCAACAGTCATTATACACTTACATTACAGTTGTACCGAGTAATTACCAACTAACGCCGATACATTTTCGGTCTTACTACACCTATAATACATCCACAATTCTCATGTCTACCACATACAAACACTACCCCGTCCTACTCTCGAACGGCTTCCAGTTCCTTGTGCCTGAAAAGTATGGGAGCCCCCAAAGGGGGTCAGCACCTTTGCTGGTATGGTAATCCTGCAGCCCGCATGCTACCGGGCCACGCACAACTATTTGTCGTCTTAGCATGCGGTTGA
Source organism: Limonium bicolor (assembly GCA_023374045.1). Lineage (NCBI taxonomy): Eukaryota > Viridiplantae > Streptophyta > Magnoliopsida > Caryophyllales > Plumbaginaceae > Limonium > Limonium bicolor. Next base: position 420,734,311 of record CM041777.1, read on the forward strand.
TTTGTTTCAAGCATGCACAAACTCACACACACATCATGCTTATAAGCAAACATCCATTAATAGAATACAACACAAGGTTAGCACACTCATAACAAACACTTCACTTTATAACATACATGACTTAATCTCACTCTTCTTAAAGTACATGAACTTCACTTAGGGAGTGCGGGGTGTATAAGCCCGAGCACAACATACATACATTTTCTTTACTTGAGTGGCGGCCTCATATAGGACCGTACACAACTACACAATTTCCCCTAGCTCCAATAGTGATGAGGTAGGTAAGCCTTGGTTAAGCTTGTGGGTGGTTGTAATTCAAGGAGGAAGAACAACCGTAACATAACAAAGAGGGTCAAGCGAACTTAGGCTTCAAACCCTACCAACATTGTACATAATTTCCCTCCTAGCCCATGTGGAGGTCGGGTAGGTAAGCTTTGGCTAAGCTAGTGGGAGGTCGAAATCCAATGAAGGAAAACAACCCTAACATAACAGGATGGGAGTTAATTCACATATATATATATATTAACTCCCAAACAATACGCGCGACCGGGATACCCGGATTCCTCTCCATACATAACATATACTTATTAGTTAGAGGTCCCCTCATGGAACTTATCACATACATACATCACATAGTGTTACTAACTCGGTTAGACACCTAAGGGAAATTATATCCCATTTCAACAACACGGATAACAGTATCCAACATCAACAACACATTAAACAAGTCACATACATCACGCATTGTCACAACATACAATAACGCACGGATAGCCGTAGTTAGAACGTTCCCATGGGTTGGGGTGTTTATTCCGAATACCGATCTCTTATGTGAACCTAAGGTCGGTTAACTATTATTTAACACATAACTAAGGTTAAGCGGTATCGGAATTAGTTACGCCACAATAATGAATTACTGTAAACTCATTTCATGCTTTATCTTGCAAGGTGGCAAACACACAGAAAAACATGTTGGCATACAAGCCGGTGTAATCCGGTAGGACACAGGTTGCAAGAAAACCATACCTGTCACCGAAGGTGCACTCTAACGTGCCGACACATGTTCCTTGCAAATCTTTGAACAACTGGTAACATTATAACTATCTTTAATTAACATCGGGGTAACATAATTATTTAATGACTAATGCGCCCTTGATTGACCCCGTTCGGTAGTTTTATAACTTTACATTTTTATTACAACTTTTCACCACTCAATTACCATTTTAACTCACTTTATTTATCCTTAACAACCTTGTAACATCATCACATATTAATCCCCATCATTGGATATCATTTCCTACCCTTAAACAAAGTTTTTTGCTCAAAATTACCCTATATCCGAACTTGTGTCCAGGCTTTGAAGTTCGGACGCAAGTCAAGACTCAGTTGGGTGAAAACTGTCGAATGTCCGAACTTGTGTCCGAGCTTTGAAGTTCGGACACAAGTCGAATCTAAGACCAAAGAAATTTTTCCACCTATCCGAACTTGTGTCCGAGCTTCCAAGTTCGGACACAAGTCGAGGCTGAATCTGAAGAAAATTTACAGGCGTCCGAACTTGTGTCCGGACATCGAAGGTCGGACACAAGTCGAAGCTAAATGGCCTGGAAAAAATTTTCGAGTGTCCGAACTTCCAAGTTCGGACGGAAGTTCGGACACAACTTAAAACTCGGAAAATTTACAAAACGATGGGGCATGTCCGAACTTCCATGTCCGGACGGAAGTTCGGACATTCCTGAAAATTCAGCTAACAGAGGGGATTTCCACCCAGAATTGCAATTCTAATAAACCTACACTTACTCCATGTTTCACAAGTCATAAACAACCATTCCTTTCCATATTAAACATCCCAAATCAACACCTAAATTCTCTCAGCCATCAACCATCATCAAACACTCATTTCCCATCAAAATTTTGCCATAACCTCCCCATAAAACTTATACATCCAAAACATCAATTTTCATCCTTCTCATTCCTAATCTAGCCACACCCTTACAAGGGTCCTAGCAGCACATAACCAATCCTCAAGTTCATCAACAACAACTTAATAACCATAATCTCCATAAACACAATATAAACACAACCTCAAAACATTTGGCTCTTAAGGCCCTCAGCTCAACATTAATTCACAACCTCTTCTAACATCAACTAAATATATTACAACATAGTTTTCACTCCATACATTTGGGTTCATTAATTTGTTTACCCATCCCAAACAACTAAAACAATTACAACAAGGTTTAAGGTAGTTTTTCTTACCTTAATTTCACAAGCTTCCTTAATTCACCTCTTGTTCCATATCTTCTCCAAAATCGGTTAAGAGGGTATGGAGTTTCCAAACTCCATCCCAACATCCAAGAACACAAAACGCACTCCATTAATTATCTAAACCCTTAGAAACTCAATTTAATCAAAGGGCTAGAATTAGGGTTTACCTTTTAGAAGCTTTTAAGAGGGACCTTCTCCCTCGAATCAAGAAGGGGATTACTCCACCATTGAAGGATTAATTTGGAGCTCAAGAACAAGGAGAAAAGCAAGGTATCAACAATGGTGAAAACGATTACACCAAGAGATGAAGGAAAAATGCGTTTTTCTTGGGAATCTTTACCTTAGAAGGAAGAGGAGACTACAAGCTTCTCATTGGTGCCATTTTCTCTTCAAATGGGGAAAACCCATGGAGGTCAACTTCATCCTTTTGAAATTTCGAAAAGAGAGGATGATAGAGGAAGATGAGAGGAAGAAGAATATGTGATTTGTTTTTGATTTGGAGCTCAAATGGAGCTTGGGCATGGCATTGAAGTTGAAGAACATGGGAGAAAGGGGAGAAAAATCGGTGGCTTGGAGAGGAAGAGGGAGCCGGCTGGGAAGAAAGAGAGGAAAGAGAGGAAGAGAGAGAGGAAAAAAAAGAAAATAAAGGAGGAGAGAGATGGGTGAGGGGTATTTGTGCCCTTTGTTATTTTGGCTCTCTCTTGACTTAATTAACTAGTTAACTAGTCATGTGTGAGTGAGCTGTTTACATAATTAAAACCGGCCCACTACGTATACATGCTGGAGCGTTTTTCATTTTTTAACAGAAAACGCTAGTTTATTTACCCGGTTTAGCATTATTCACTAACCGGGACCGTTTTCCAGAATTTTCTCATTCCTTTAATTTTAAGGGCTATTAAACCCCCATTAATGTTTAATTATAGTTACAAAATTGACTATGATTTATACGGGGCCATTTAACTGTTTAAGTCCCGTTTTTGGGTTTTCTCGAAAAACGCGTTTTAAGACTCCGTTAGCGTTTTAACGCATTGTTTGGATCCGTTTCCTTCCGGAATTTTTTCCCACATGTTCTTAATGTGTAATTAAGGTATAGAAATATATTTATAACCCTTACGAAGGTTATGTACCTCCTAAAATAATTAAATACGTACTTTCACGTTTTGTGACTTTTACGCATTTTCTTTTTCTTTTTGGTTTTCATTTCTTCACCAATGATCTTAAGGACTTATTTAGCCTTAGAAAATTATAATTACATAATTAATTAACACATTAAGGTTTGGGGTATTTCAATCTACCCCCCTTAAAAGAACTTCGTCCTCGAAGTTCACACTTCCCACACATCATTGGTTAGAATACGGGAATTACTTGCAACATAAACTTCCATAACAACATATTTTACATCACAACCTCGGACTTGATGGTCCGGGTAACACATACACATCCATACATAACATAACATGCTTACTTAGTAACCTCGGACTTAATGATCCGGGTACCTTATCAACATTTGCACATACACAACGACCCTTAGACTCTTAGGTCTGGGTAACATAACAACATTTAGACACTTAGGTCTTGATAACATAATAACCTGTAGACACATGGTCTAGGTAACATAACACTTTCGGAATTCAATCACATTAGGACTCGAGGTCCAAAATAATAATTATTACACATACCACACAACATGTCCTAGCATGTATATCAACCAGAAATTCCTTTTCCATCTCTTCATGGGTTCGAGACCCATGTTGAGTACATATACACTGTGATCCCGCAGAACCGGTCGCGATGGACACCCTGGTCCCCGTTCCTTGGGAGATCAAAACAATTGCATACATCTTTAAAATATACTTCTCATGTCACCGGTCCGAAGACAAAGGCTCATACGTCCTCAGCTCGTGAGCAAGTAATACGAAAATACTCTATATGAGGTTCAGTATAATGAAATCCTTTATTTGAAGGATACAAGTTGAAAATCCTCTACGAGGTCACATAAAGGTAGTCCTTCCTTTGAAAATACCACTTAAGAATCTTAAAGTATTTATTGAAGTTTTGAAAATACCAATTTAAAATTTGAAACCACCAATTTAAAATTCTTTTGAAAACGCAATACAACTCCAAGTTCAATTATCATTAACTGCATCTTATTCTTGATGTGATTATTTATGACCACTTATAGGGAGTTTCAAGAATCATCCAACCCTGATGTGATCAGCACCAGTGTTGAACTATCTCTCCACCCCAATTTGTGTTCGGCTTCCCTTGATCTCATGATAATCAAGTTTCACCTCCCACTTTAACTTCAAACAACAACTAATTCAAGCATGTACCATTTTCTATCTTCTAATCCATCTAGTCGTAATCATTACATCTCCAAGGGTGGAACTATGTCCATCAATCATCTTCCCGATTTATTTTAAATCAAGTTACCTAGGGAATTTAATTCTCACTAGGTTCTACGTTGGTGTCATACCTCTTCATAAATCACAATGCTGTATATATACATATATCCATATATATATATATATATATTTATCAAAATATAATACACAATATTACATTTGGTATCTTATGAACATGCACTGTCGGGGTTTTAGTTCCCTGGGAGTTTTTTCTACTCCCTTATACTTATACTTTCACACACATTTGTTGACACAATAAACACACTTATCGCAAGGGTATTCGCATCTTCCGTGCGTAATTACCACAATTAACCATGAATGAATGTGTATGTTTATGTAACACACACACCAATCATCAAAACAAATCATTTTGTGCTATGCACATCATAGTTCACGTACACTTGTACGGTAAAACACACTAACGGTTTTGCGCTCTACCCCCCTTAAAAGGGATTACGCCCACGTAATCAATCAGTTAATCACTGGTTTAGAACATTCTACCGTCGTGAAGTGTTTATCTCCACGCGGTTTATTACACAATGTGTTCTGGTTTGAGGACCTTAGCCATATTGGCGGTTTAGTCCCTAACCAAGAATTCTCATTAGAGTTTATTTTAACTCTTAACTGGTTTCGATCCTGGCCTGTGAGCTTTAGGCATCATTAGTTTGCCATTCACTCATGTTCACTATTCACATTCTCGTCTGACTCACTGGTTCACCAGTTTCTGCTGCGCAACTCTTGATATTTAGAGCTTAGTTTGCTCCATACATTATCCTTACTGTATTATGCATCCCCGATTATCACCTTTATCTTGGTAATAACGGTTTCTCAACCGACGCGTGGTATTTCTTGCCGTGAGCGAATTCGGTGAGTTACAAACTTTCTATTCATTTCCACGATAATCTATTGTATTCTACAATGATTTACTTGGTTTCTTCTGACTTACTGTCGGTTAAGTTTGAGCTACTACCTTTTGTGTAGTACTCTGTTGGTTATTCCCAACACTTGAGGTATATTCCATACCGATGTTTAATAATCGTGTTACTGTAGTCACTCATGTCAACCAAGTACCCTTTGATTGGTACTACCGTGCTTATATCATGCATCGGTTTTATCACATCATAAGTCTTGTTCTTCTATCACATTTAACATTTTCAGACTTCCTAGCTATCTCACTTGATCATTACCGCGCAAGCGCAATACCAAAACACTCAGTCATACAGAGTGCAGAGGCGTAAGCTCTTGGCAGTAAGTCTCTTATGAGATAGCAATAGGAATTCATACTGTGTTCCTTATCACGTAGCATCAACTACTGGCGTATTGCTCAGTCTGTGTATCATCACCTATTTGTATGTCCATTGAGTTTCACTCATAACTGGTCTTATTGCCACATTATTATTTAACAACACTTATGCAACGGTCGCTTACTGCGCACCGTGCTCTTACTCATTGTATAACATTAACTTACACTACATCTGCTATTATATTAGCTTCTGCCATTTCACTGTGTTTCGCCATTTATTCGGCTGACTGCTGAATACTCTACTCTTCGAGCCTCTATGCTCCTTGAGTGTTGTTCATTACACATCTAGCATCCCACACCTATGGTGGTCGCCATTAGGCTTATCACCCTTTCCGTCTGCACAACTGGTACGAATACTTCTTTTCGTAGTAACAACATGGTCAACTCTTAACACATTCTCTGAACTTAGTTCACATAACTACCGCTGTTGCGGTCTCCCACATCAAGAGGTATCCCCACACTTTAATCAGTGGTTCGTTATCCGCTTACCTACTTATATAACATAAACTTCCATAATCAATAAAATTTCCTTAACACATTTTACTTGTGGCTTATAAGCCCTATTGCCTCGAGCTCTGCTCATTGTAGGCTGTTCACACACACTTACTTCTCCGTACTATATTACACGGTTCCTTTCATGGGATGCCCCTTCAAGGATGTCAGACTTCCTCCTGACGCCTTACGCTTAAACTGGGTGTTAGTTTCGACCCTTGCGTTTCTGTCACGTTAGTCGTTCAACCAATGTTGACCCAAATACCCTTTTAAGGATATCTCCCGGGTGTCGCTGGGTTCTGCCATTACATCTGGCTTGCACTTACTGGTATGTTTAATTTACTACTTCGCCCTGCATTCTTTGTTGGGTTGAATATTCTCCTTAGTGAGATTCTTATCCCTAGTGATCATCTCAGGAGTCTCGTCCCGATCCTTGCACATTAACGTATCCATAGTAGGCATCTGCCTCACCATATGTAGGCTGGGTACTTACTCCAGCTATTGTGTTCATCCATCCAGATCCTTAAGACATATGCTATGTCTTTACTTACTAACCAGTGCACTTCGCACTAGTTCACCTTTAAACATTCCCTTAAAATAAACTTACTAATTCCTTTAGTCTTCTTAACTTAACTGGTTTCCTTTACTTCAACCATACTTGGTAATCCACTGCTCTTGCTTGACTTTTACTTCGGACCGTAGTATGGAGTCGACTACTTCCCGTGTTCCAGATTCCACTCGTATACATACGTGGGGTATCCTACTGATACATTGCTACTTACCTGACTAACCCATAAGTAGGTCTGTCAGGCCCATAAGCTCCTATCGGAGTGCGGTCGTCCCACATTACTGTTGGTACACTCGTAGTGTCCGTCACACGCCTAGGTGAAGTATTCTGTTGTCAACTCCTCTTATATTATCCTATGATAATATGCATTCCATGCTTCCCGAACTTAATCAAGGGAAGTTTATCCACTGTTGTATTATTATAAACTCCATCCATTCCCTCGGGTCACTGCTCTTGGGTTTACCAGTTTCCATCCGGTTATTTAAAAGTAACTGGGTAAAACTTACCTACCATGTGGCACTGAGGCCTGTGTAGGTCTTCTGGCTTTGTTTAAAGAAAGTTAGAGATAAAATGGGTTTGAAAGAAAATCTGGTTTTGAAAAGAGTTTGAAAGAAAATGGTTTTAGGTTTAAAGAAAAATTGCCGTGGTTTTACAACGTTTCTTGCCTTATCCAAGTCTAGCTTCCTGCTGACTGGTGTGTTTCCAAGCACTGAGGTCAGGCTAATAAGCCCTTCCACGGTTATGATAATCCCACTTAACTTCATGGTACTTTACTAAGTACCGGTAATTGTTTAAAATTTCCCGTACAACCTTGTTATAGTAGCACTTGCCATAGCAAGTGCGCCATGCAATCTGGTTATCGATTCAATACACATTGATTGCGGTACTGCTTTCGCCCGCTCTAACATCAGTGGCCTTGCTGGCCCTTACTCGACCTTACAGTCTTAACAGCAATTCCTTGGGTACTTCTCAGTGTCTTCACATGACAACCATTAACTAGGGTGTTTCCCATTCTGGGAGACCCCTTTTTACTTAGTATTGTATCCTCCTCGTACTACGTTGTAGTTCCTTAATCGGTTGGTATACCGTTGGTGTGTTAGTTAACATTGTAGTCCCGTAGACACTTGTCTCGGTTTCTACTACTTCACTTCAACACTGTTGCACGGTTATTGCTTGCAAGCTGGTTGTCCTCGACTGCTTCGCATGTCGACCCAGGGTGCTGGAAATTCCATTCTCTTGTGCATAAGATTCTTCACTTTTCGCTAACAAGAGCAGTTAATATTGTTAAAATGGAGACCGTCTTCGGGATTACACCTTTCGGGATCTACCGTATGACAGGTTCTCCGTACTTTAAGGACACTTAACAACAGCCAGATCGGGTATCCCCGAGTAAGAGAGGACTTTCATCTCTCTGGCGTTCTTTCTGAGTTAGAGAATAGGGTTTGTGGAGGGCGGGATGGATATCGTAGGTATCCAGTACACACTGGTATTCCCTAACTAGCGTACTCCTCACGCTATCACTCAACCCTTAACCCAAAGTACTAAACTCTTAACTCGGTACTTCCTAGGCTCGGTATTTCAGTCATCAGAGCGATACTTCGCTCTGATACCACTTTTTGTAACACCCCAACTACAAATAACACACTTAACAATACTTTGCAGCGGAAATCACAACTCACAACATAACTCGACTCTTTGGTGTTACACGCCGTTAGCCACCCACGTGGCTAACAAGGCTAACATACATACATCGTACCGGTCTGATGGACTAAATTCCCGAGCGACTACTCATAAAACCCGTTCCATGTCCAACAGTCATTATACACTTACATTACAGCTGTACCGAGTAATTACCAACTAACGCCGATACATTTTCGGTCTTACTACACCTATAATACATCCACAATTCTCATGTCTACCACATACAAACACTACCCCGTCCTACTCTCGAACGGCTTCCAGTTCCTTGTGCCTGAAAAGTATGGGAGCCCCCAAAGGGGGTCAGCACCTTTGCTGGTATGGTAATCCTGCAGCCCGCATGCTACCGGGCCACGCACAACTATTTGTCGTCTTAGCATGCGGTTGATTTGTTTCAAGCATGCACAAACTCACACACACATCATGCTTATAAGCAAACATCCATTAATAGAATACAGACACAAGGTTAGCACACTCAACATAACAACACACTTCACTTTATAACATACATGACTTAATCTCACTCTTCTTAGAGTACATGAACTTCACTTAGGGAGTGCCGGGGTGATATAAGCCCGAGCACAACATACATACATTTTCTTTACTTGAGTGGCGGCCTCATATAGGACCGTACACAACATACACAATTTCCCCCTAGCTCCAATAGTGATGAGGTAGGTAAGCCTTGGTTAAGCTTGTGGGTGGTTGTAATTCAAGGAGGAAGAACAACCGTAACATAACAAAGAGGGAGTCGAAGCGAACTTAGGCTTCAACACCCTACCAACATTGTACATAATTTCCCTCCTAGCCTGATGTGGAGGTCGGGTAGGTAAGCTTTGGCTAAGCTAGTGGGAGGTCGAAATCCAATGAAGGAAAACAACCCCAACATAACAGGATGGGAGTTAATTCACATATATATATTAACTCCCAAACAATACGCGCGACCGGGATACCCGGATTCCTCTCCATACATAACATATACTTAATAGTTAGAGGTCCCCTCATGGAACTTATCACATACATACATCACATAGTGTTACTAACTCGGTTAGACACCTAAGGGAAATTATATCCCATTTCAACAACACGGATAACAGTATCCAACATCAACAACACATTAAACAAGTCACATACATCACGCATTGTCACAACATACAATAACGCACGGATAGCCGTAGTTAGAAGGTTCCCATGGGTTGGGGTGTTTATTCCGAATACCGATCTCTTATGTGAACCTAAGGTCGGTTAACTATTATTTAACACATAACTAAGGTTAAGCGGTATCGGAATTAGTTATGCCACAATAATGAATTACTGTAAACTCATTTCATGCTTTATCTTGCAAGGTGGCAAACACACAGAAAAACACGTTGGCATACAAGCCGGTGTAATCCGGTAGGACACAGGTTGCAAGAAAACCATACCTGTCACCGAAGGTGCACTCTAACGTGCCGACACATGTTCCTTGCAAATCTTTGAACAACTGGTAACATTATAACTATCTTTAATTAACATCGGGGTAACATAATTATTTAATGACTAATGCGCCCTTGATTGACCCCGTTCGGTAGTTTTATAACTTTACATTTTTATTACAACTTTTCACCACTCAATTACCATTTTAACTCACTTTATTTATCCTTAACAACCTTGTAACATCATCACATATTAATCCCCATCATTGGATATCATTTCCTACCCTTAAACAAGTTTTTTGCTCAAAATTACCCTATGTCCGAACTTGTGTCCGGGCTTTGAAGTTCGGACGCAAGTCGAGACTCAATTGGGTGAAAACTGTCGAATGTCCGAACTTGTGTCCGAGCTTTGAAGTTCGGACACAAGTCGAAGCTAAGACCAAAGAAATTTTTCCACCTATCCGAACTTGTGTCCGAGCTTCCAAGTTCGGACACAAGTCGAGTGTAAATCTGAAGAAAATTTACAGGCGTCCGAACTTGTGTCCGGACATCGAAGGTCGGACACAAGTCGAAGCTAAATGGCCTGGAAAAATTTTTCGAGTGTCCAAACTTCCAAGTTCGGACGGAAGTTCGGACACAACATAAAACTCGGAAAATTTACAAAACGCGGGGCATGTCCGAACTTCCATGTCCGGACGGAAGTTCGGACATTCCTGAAAATTCAGCTAACAGAGGGGATTTCCACCCAGAATTGCAATTCTAATAAACCTACACTTACTCCATGTTTCACAAGTCATAAACAACCATTCGTTTCCACATTAAACATCCCAAATCAACACCTAAATTCTCTCAACCATCATCAAACACTCATTTCCCATCAAAATTTTGCCATAACCTCCCCATAAAACTTATACATCCAAAACATCAATTTTCATCCTTCTCATTCCTAATCTAGCCACACCCTTACAAGGGTCCTAGCAGCACATAACCAATCCTCAAGTTCATCAACAACAACTTAATAACCATAATCTCCATAAACACAATATAAACACAACCTCAAAACATTTGGCTCTTAAGGCCCTCAGCTCAACATTAATTCACAACCTCTTCTAACATCAACTAAATATATTACAACATAGTTTTCACTCCATACATTTGGGTTCATTAATTTGTTTACCCATCCCAAACAACTTAAACAATTACAACAAGGTTTAAGGTAGTTTTTCTTACCTTAATTTCACAAGCTTCCTTAATTCACCTCTTGTTCCATATCTTCTCCAAAATCGGTTAAGAGGGTATGGAGTTTCCAAACTCCATCCCAACATCCAAGAACACAAAACGCACTCCATTAATTATCTAAACCCTTAGAAACTCAATTTAATCAAAGGGCTAGAATTAGGGTTTACCTTTTAGAAGCTTTTAAGAGGGACCTTCTCCCTCGAATCAAGAAGGGGATTACTCCACCATTGAAGGATTAATTTGGAGCTCAAGAACAAGGAGAAAAGCAAGGTATCAACAATGGTGAAAAATCGATTACACCAAGAGATGAAGGAAAAATGTGTTTTTCTTGGGAATCTTTAGCTTAGAAGGAAGAGGAGACTACAAGCTTCTCATTGGTGCCATTTTCTCTTCAAATGGGGAAAACCCATGGAGGTCAACTTCATCCTTTTGAAATTTCGAAAAGAGAGGATGATAGAGGAAGATGAGAGGAAGAAGAATATGTGATTTGTTTTTTATTTTGATTTGGAGCTCAAATGGAGCTTGGGCATGGCATTGAAGTTGAAGAAGCCATGGGAGAAAGGGGAGAAAAATCGGTGGCTTGGAGAGGAAGAGGGAGCCGGCTGGGAAGAAAGAGAGGAAGAGAGAGAGGAAAAAAGAAAATAAAGGAGGAGAGAGATGGGTGAGGGGTATTTGTGCCCTTTGTTATTTTGGCTCTCTCTTGACTTAATTAACTAGTTAACTAGTCATGTGTGAGTGAGCTGTTTACATAATTAAAACCGGCCCACTACGTATACATGCTGGAGCATTTTTCGTTTTTTAACAGAAAACACTAGTTTATTTACCCGGTTTAGCATTATTCACTAACCGGGACCGTTTTCCAGAATTTTCTCATTCCTTTAATTTTAAGGGCTATTAAACCCCCATTAATGTTTAATTATAGTTACAAAATCGACTATGATTTATACGGGGCCATTTAACTGTTTAAGTCGCGTTTTCGGGTTTTCTCGAAAAACGCGTTTTAAGACTCCGTTAGCGTTTTAACGCATTGTTTGGATCCGTTTCCTTCCGGAATTTTTTCCCACATGTTCTTAATGTGTAATTAAGGTATAGAAATATATTTATAACCCTTACGAAGGTTATGTACCTCCTAAAATAATTAAATACGTACTTTCACGTTTTGTGACTTTTACGCATTTTCTTTTTCTTTTTGGTTTTCATTTCTTCACCAATGATCTTAAGGACTTATTTAGCCTTAGAAAATTATAATTACATAATTAATTAACACATTAAGGTTTGGGGTATTTCATCTTGAATCAACTAAGAAGAATATGTGGTTTATTTGTGATTTGGAGTTTTGTGTTGACTTGGACAAGCCATGGAAGATGAAGAAGCGTGGAAGTTCAGCTCTTTTACATTTTGGAAGAGAAGAGAAGAAAGGAAACCGGTTGGAGAAGAAAGGAATGAGAGGAGAGGATAGAGGAGGGAGGAAAGTAAGAAGATATTTGTTACTTTTTGTTACAGTAAATAGTGAATTTACACCTTCCTTCCTCTATTGTAGAATGCTGGCTCAATTAGGTGGTGAGTCACCATGTGAAAACTGGCCACCTTCCTTGGCATTTAGGGAGTCCTTTGACCATTTGCTAATTAAGGAAGACTTAATGCTTAGTTTAGAACTATTTGGGTACTATTCACAATTAGTGCCCAATTTGTGATTTTTTTGTAAATTATTTGAATTTGGCTTCCTAATATGATACTAAGTAGTACACATGTTGATTAAGGTGTATACTTGGTCATTTATCCACTCAAAACTCATTTCTAAGACAATTTCTCAAAAAGGTGCTTTAAGGAGTGTTAAAGCACAATTTATGTTCTAACTTGTTTTTGAGCTTGGTTTTCTTTGGAAATTGTCTTAACATGTTATTTAGCATGTTAATAAGGTCTAGGTTTGACCTTTGGGTCCTAACCAAGGTTACACAAGGTCTAGAGCAAGTATTTGCATAAATTGCCTTTATGGTGTATTCTTGTGTTTTATATGGTTTAACTTGTCTACCAATGTTTCTAAGGCATGTTTTAGCCTTATTACATCGACAAGTGAGCGTCTACGCAATCCTGAAAATACATAACCTTACCATAATACAATTCACCATCTTCATTGTCATATAGACAAACTCCATGTGCAGTAATAATTAAGGTAAAACTCTAATTACCCTGTTCCCGCTCTTCGGCTTCGACAATAATCAACAACCTGTAATGGTGTAGTATCAGCGATAGACGCTGAGTATGCCGGGCCTGGACCCTAACGGTCACTTGTCATTTTAACCATCTTATTATTAGATTGGTTTCATGCTTTACCATTTTACAGTTATAATCAGTACTGTAATATAAATGTATAATATACATAATCATCCATCCAAATATTCACAAACATTTAATCATCCATCCAATCCAAACATTCATTTAATATCACAAACCACAATTGTATATCGACGTATCGAAATAATAACAGTATAATGTACAATGTACAATCGCCGTAGCGTATGCCATCCTTTATTAATTTAATTTAGTTTGGCCTTCAAGGCCCCATCCATATGAATGTACAATCGCCGTAGCGTACAGTTTCCATAGTTAATAATGTACAATGTACATTCGCCGTGGCGTACAGTTTTCATAATTTAATTTACCTTAGCCTTGTAGGCTCTAACCAATCATGTTTAATTAATACCAGTTGGGCGTCATGTTAGGACAACCTGATAACCTCACCATGGACAGTAGTCCTCCCGTACACACAAAGGTGCTCATTTCGCCAGAGGTCCGGAGGCCCCTGACTCTCTTATGTCTCGTAAGACGTCCATATAAAGGCCGTAGCCACCTGATCCACGATCCAGTTTGGGCTCGTTGGATATAACCGGAGCGGAATCCAATTAGGAAACCCCTCAGTGATCACAAATGCGCAACCAAGTAGTTCGTAAACTACCGGGATTCCTCACCTCAACTCATACCATCTCTCTCTCATAATGTTTAAGATCTGCTCTTAGTCTTATGGAGAATATAATTATTAGTTAGCTGCCCAATGGGTCTCACGCATACCTAGAAGTAATCTAGGTTATATTCATGTTCGAGATCCATGCTCTAGAGACCGACAATGTCGTGACTCGTTCCTAAGTGTTTTACTTAGGTTACCATATACTTAATATTAATATCATGGTATTATATCAAGTAACCGTCATGTCATCACATTAACGCATATGTATGTTTATATAAGTCGATCTATAGTCGACGTAGTGTTAGTCCCGTAGGACGCCCGTGCATAAATAAATAATGCAGTAACACTTAATCACATACATGTATCCACACACATAACACACAAGTTATATCAACCAAATCCGAGCCCAAGGAGCTTCCTTAGGACAACTCGGATCAAACCCCTTTACATACCGTTCACCAAGACCTAGGATGCGCAGTGTAGTCCACTAGCTCGTCAAGCGTCCTTGTCTGAGGTATGATCTAAACGGTATTAAAACTATAAGTCAGTCTCCATGACTAACTACATCCGGTATTTCCGAATAACAAGTAACCCCGATAGTTCACCCCTGTTTTCTACAGTTATTGTTACGGGTTTCTCTAAAACAGTCGGCTTTGTTACTTAAAACTCATACGTCGTACTATTTCAACTGTTAAGTTTAATTCATTATTTTTCTTTAATCTTATCCACCATTAATATAGGTACATAACCCATGGTTGCATGTATGCATGCATTATTATATTATATCATATTCTTTTTCGTATTGTATCATTTATTATATTGTATCATTTTCCCACCATCCATTATAATACAATGTATTATATAATCCATTATCTTTAGCAAATAATATTTGCATCCAAAAACTCATAACATATAGTTTGTAACTATTTTTTTCTTATAACCACCACCATTATATTATATGGTTTCCCACCATAATATATATCCATCCTTATATACATTAGTCTTGTGTATGTATATATTTACCACGTAGGTAATTCCCATGACTTTAATAAACTCTTATATTTTATGTTACTTTTTATCATCTTTTATTAGATGGTTATTCTCATTAGTTGTATCATATTATACAACTTATATTAAGATTGTTATCCTAATATGAGTAACATTTTATGTTGTATAATTACAACTCCTAAGGTTTATTATAATATACCTTAGTTTTAAATCCTATTTATTCATAGTTTGTCACATTATTTAATGTGAGTATCCTCACTATATTAATCCCACCTAAACCATATAATTGTTATAACATTTTATAACATTATACACCTTAGTCTAAAATTCATTTTCCAACCTTTATATTTTCGGTACAGCCCTTGAATTTATTTAAATTCTATTTTGACCACATAACATTATGTAACGTTATACCATATCCTAATATCATATATTATGATATTTTTATTTCCTTTAATTTATAACCTATAGTTTTTATGCAAAACTATTATATATTGCCGCATAGGCACATATATTAAACCTTATTCTTTTCCATAAACCATAGTTTCCTTTATTTACAAAATCACCCCATTATTTATACCATGTTATATATACCATTTAATATAACATTTCTAACTTATAAAAAAGGGTATAACCATAGGTTATTTTTTGTAAATTCCGAACAGACCCAAAATATATCCTATATTTGCCATTTGGCCCAATTTAACATATAGTTTCATAATATCATATAAACCATATATTATACTCATATCTTATTAAATACTCTTATATAATTCTAAAAATCACCAAATTTCACCAAAGGGTTATAAATATCCTTATTAACCCATATACCTTCGGTATTTATAATTCCACCACCTATATTTCTCCAAAGTGTCATAATGACATAATAACTATATATTATACATATATAGTTTATTTTAATTCCAAAAACAACCCAATAAATTCCTAATAATTCCTAATAGCCCATGGGTGTTTAAAATACCATTGTACACCCTTTATTATCGGTAATAACGTATTTACCACATATGTTATAAAATTGTTACACTAAAATACATAACTTATTATAAAACCCTAAATAAGTTATTTAACTTATCTAATTTGGTCAAAACCTACCATATGGTCAAGGTTGACCACCTTAATATTTCCTTGACCACCAATTCCTTATAATTACGGTTTATAACCCATACTTTTTAGAAATTACCATTTAACCCCAAAACTTTATAAAACCTTATAATTTTTATATAAACTCATTTAAACCTCTAAATTTCGGCCTTATTAATATATAGCCCCCAAATTTAATTTAATTACACCTAATACCCATTTTTTTCGGTAATGCATTTTCACCACTTAAACTTAATTAAAAGCTTATAAATGCATAAATAAAATGGCCTAAAGTACATGGCCTTATTACAAACATTTGCTCACAAAATAAATTACACATAAATGTCCCAAAAATGCTAATAAATCTCGGCCTCACCACATATTCTTCATTTAATTACCAAACTTCCACATAATGTCTTAAATTTGACAATTATGCTTGTTTAATTAGTTATAAAATTTATTAAACCATTCCTTAATCACTTAAGGTCAAAATAAGACCTTAATATACTTGTTCACTCACGGCACATGTTATTCAAATATGTATAATCACATATTAATGTACCAAGTGAAGATTTAAGTGATTTATACCTTATTTTTGCTTAGATAAAGCCTTGCTTGGATTCGGCCAGCCTAGGATAAAATTTCCAAAGCTTCTTTTACATGTTTTCAAACAGCAACCAAGGCATAGTTAGTCTCCAAGCAAGATCTAACCATAAGAAGTGTTTTAATGTATATTTCAAGGTAAAATTTACCTTAGAACAACAAGGCAAGTATGGATGGTCTTCGGCCTGTTTATACAGAGGGTAAAGAGTATCAAAAGAGCTACTAAACCAAGGCTTATAACCGGTATAACTTAGATTCGACGATGGCTAATTTTCACCTTGTTTAAAGTGCCAAAAATGGTGTTTTTGGCTTGGATCTGACTATACCTTGAAGCTCTTGATAGATCCACTGAATAAATGTGTTAAGAAGAATATTATAAGGCTAGGAGAACAGGTTTTACAACCGGATCTAAAGAGAATCAAAAGATAAGTGCTTAAAGCACATTTTTGTACCTTAAGAACAAGTTTGGGTTTCTCCACCTTCTTCCCTTGTTATGGCCGAGATTCCTCCTTCCTTTAACCTCCAAAACAACCTAGATCCATGGATGGAAGTGATTGATGCTTAGATCCACCGAAAGAGGAAAGATTCGTGAAGAAAATGAACATAAAATGACTAATTAAGCTCACCTAGGTACCAAAGTGTTCTTCAATGTTCTTGGTGTGCTAGCCACGACTTGGAGAAGCCAAGAGAGGTTAGAGAGGGCCTTGTCTCGGTTGGAAGCAAGGCAAATGAGAGATTAGGTCAATTTTTGCCTTAATACTCATTTTTGCTTTGTTTATTATATTTTGGTGATTGATGACTCACCAAAGGGACTGGCATCGATTATTGGAGGGGATTAGTGAGGCTGAGTGAGTCTCCCACGTTCTGGCTTAGTCAAAAAGGAGCCAAAATTGAAGATATAGATTAAAGTATTCAAAAGGTAAAAGTAGTCCTTAATTTGTGGGATGTGTTGGAACCTTGTCTTTTGTATGTGCAAGTGGCGATTTTCAGGCTCCATTTCATGTGGCTGTCGACCTCATGTGGTCCAAGGGGTCAAACTTTGACCTCTTGAGCATTCTTAGTCAATGTTGACTCAAACGGGCCCCCTTTAGGGTTTTATTAATATTTTAATATTAAATTTGTAAAAATTTGTAAATTTTTGGACTTTAATTTCCTAATATGATATATTATCATATTTAAAGGTAATTATAACCTTTTAGCCCATTTAAAACTAATTTAGAAGGCAATTACACAAAAACATGCTTTAAGGAGTTTTAGTGCACATTTTGTGTCGCAAGGTGTTTCTGAGCTTGGTTTTCTTTGAAAACGGTTGTGTTGTGTTCCTTACATGATATTTGATCATGGTATCCAATTTTATATCATTTAGAGGTCATTAGACCTTTAAGGTATTCTTAGAGCACATTTTTGCCCTTTTTGACCTTGAAGCATGTAAATGCTTGTTCTTTGTGTTGGAGTGTTGTCCAACAATTTTAATATGTTTAGTAATGTGTTAATATTCTTAGGACAAATTTTTAGGTCCTAAGTAGTTCATTTGGGTATTTATTTACCCTAAACAGTCAAAGGGTGCAACATCTTGTTTTGTGTTGACCACTGTTGTTCTCAGTTGACTTTTAAGGCATGTTTAGGCCTTAATTAATGTGATTAGATATTTAATCCATATTTTATTAGTTTGGGGTATTTCATAGTCTATCTCTCATTATGATCCGATCAGAGGGTCTTAACCATGTTAATGGCTTAGTCTCTGTATCAAGGATTCTTATCGGTATCTATACCAATCTCTCAACTGGGTTCGGTCTAGCCTCTAATGCTACAAGGCATTTGGTAGATAAGCCGTATATCTATTCAACTAGAAGATGCGAGATACATCGTTCCTTTCCCCATTCATTAGGTATATCAGACCTTGAAGGTACAGGTCTACTAGCTTCTGTTGCGCGACTCTGATAACCTTAGGGCTTAGTTTGCCCGTTTTTTTATCCTTTTAATGTATTGTATATCCTTCTACATCCTTATAATTTAGGAATAAAGGTCTCTCAATGGACGCGTGGTATCTTTATTATACACGGCCTCAATGAGTTGTAGCTTCTCTATCCAGTCTCTCTGGAGATCTAATGTTCATGCTCTTAATGTTCTCTCAAGTGTCTAAATTATTCTTTCCAACTAACCTTTGGTTCGAGGATGATGCTTAATCTGAAACTACTGTTTAGTGCTTATTGCCCTTTAAAGTTTTCTCTAAAGTTTATATACATGTCAGATGTCTGTATTTAACAATCCGTGCTCCTCTCACTTCATAATGCTTAATCATTTTCCATCTGGAATGAGTTTACTGGTTCCTTTTGTGTCGTTATTTTAACTACGATCTTTCTCTTCAACTATTCTAGGTAGTTGCTCTGGTCTGAACTTGTATTGCTGACCGTGGTACAGAGTTGACTACTTCTCGTGTTCCTTACACTACTCGTTTACATGCATGGGGTACCATACTGATACATTACTACTTACCCGACTAACTCATGGATGAGACTGTCAGGCCCGCAAGCTCCTGTGGTGTGAAGTCGTCCCACATCTCGTTTTAGTATACTTGTAGTGTTCGTCACAGGTTTAGCTATTGCTAATTTATGAAGTATTCTGTTGGTGATCTCCTCTTTCATCGTTACATGATAACACTTATTGTTCTTCTTGAACTTAATCAAGGGAAATCCATTTACTGTGTTCTTAGATATGATATGTCCTTGCTTCTTTCTATATTTAGTACGGACTTGATCCTTTAGTAATTGAGGTATCTTTCTATAGAGCCTATTATCTTGTTTCTCATGTTTGATCTACTAGGAATGCACTTCCAATTCCTTACGGAATGGCAGTGTGCTTCCTGTGAAATCTTTCATCGCATGGTCTAGACGGCTGGCCTTAATGCACAGTTCGTCTTCCATCTCATTTCCTGACTTACATAGGCCTTAGCTCATAAACCTAATTGCCTCCGTGTCAATATTTGACGGTTTATATATAATGGTCGCTTTGCTGCGCACCATGACTTAATCCATTTATGCAGGTATTGTTTTCGCCGCCTCTGCTACTGTCGTAGCTTGCCTTTATTCTGTTGCCCACTGTTGGCGCAACTCCTCAACCATTCACTCCAATTTCTTGTCTTATTTTCAATCCCTTCATGGTCTAACCACACTAGGAGTTCTCTAAGTTCGGGTGTATGGCGGTTGCCGTATCATACCATAAGGTCGTTATCTTTTCATGTGAAGATGTTTTGCTTCAAATTCGGGTTCATATGTAGATTAGTGTCTCTCACGTTCTCTCATCATTTATGATGTTATTTACCAAGTAATTTATCTGGTTACAAAAGAAGTCATCCATTGAGTCACGAGCTCTTCTGAGCGTTGGTCACTAGAGTGCCACATTGTACACTCATAGTGTTTGTTTTCGACAATTACCACTTTCTAAATCCAAGGCATTGGATATAAGGTCTGTCTGTGCCGTCTTCCTTCTTTATATATATAACTGGAACATTCCAAGGAAATCTCAAGATTTTACGGTTTCTGTTCTCTAATAAAAGAGTATTCTATCTCCAATAAGTGAAAGCCCATTTTGAGGGGTTTATTCCCACTCAAAGGCCTCCAGTATCCCACTGTTGTGATATTGTCTGCTTTGCCACGCAGGCCACACGGTTTTGTTCTTGGGGTTTCCTAGCCCCAAAACGCCTCACAACAAGGAGAGGTATCCCCACCCTAAAAGGAGTGGTTTGTTCTCCGCCCGTGTCAATAGTATTATCTCTCTATTCTTACGGGTGCCCATTATGGCAATTCCTCCGCAATTAAGTTATAGGATTTGTAACTGTTGTATCTACGAGTTGTAGTTCGTTCATGCCCTAGAGAAGCCCTATTATGCCTTCTTTGCGCCTCGACCTCTAATGTGGTTAACGTCCTTGGCTCGTAGGCACTTAGTGTTTAATTCTGGTGAGTGAGGGCTGGTGCTCGGTTCACTGTTTACACTCTTATTCATCTGTAGGATATCCTTATAAGCTTCTGGTTCTTTGAATTCTATCAACCTTTAGGTTACATCATTAGATGTAGTATTGGATTTTTTGACAAGTTGTTGCATCAACTGTCTCCATTGTATCTCGTAATACATTCCTTGTAGGTTATTACTTATGTAGGGTTCTGCTCGAATTTTTGAGCTGTATCTACGGTTGTTCTCTTCGAGGTTCGGGATTGGTGTTCTTACTTGTAGTGTCAGTCGTTTGTCGTTGAAGTAGGTTGGGAGTTATAAGTCTAAGGTTATGAATCGTTACTGATGTTTACATCATTTAATATTCTGACCAAGTCTAGCTCCCTGCTGACTGGTGTGTCGACTTCGTTCGTTATGGTCAGGCGTCAGTGTAACACCCCTCTCAATAATCACGATATAATCTCTCACGTAGCAATAAATAAAACGTCTCGCAGCGGAAAAACAAATAACCATTACAAAACTCACTCGGGTGTCACCGGCCGTTACTCGCCCATGCGAGCAACGCAGCCAAACTACATCCAACTTCCAATACAAATAAACTGCTAACCGTAGTGATAACGAGAAACTCCTATACATCACACTAAGTCCATAAACCATAAACATCGACAAGTGAGCATCTACCCAATCCTGAATACACAACCTTACCATAATACAATTCACCATCTTCATTGCTATACAACATCTCCAAGTGTGGTGACAAAAGTAACACTCCAATTACCCTGTTCCTGCTCTTCAGCTCCGACAATGATCAACAACCTGTAATGGTGTAGTATCAGCGATAGACGCTGAGTATGCCGGGCCTGGACCCTAATGGTCACTTGTCATTTTAACCATCTTATTATTAGATTGGTTTCATGCTTTTCCTTTTTACAGTTATAATCAAAACTGAAGCATAAATGTACAATATACATAATCAACCATCCAAATATCCATAAACATTTAACCATCCATCCAATCCAAACATTCATTTAATATTCCATACAACATTTATATATCGAACGTATCGAGTAATAACAATATAATGTACAATGTACATTCGCCGTAGCGTACAGTTTTCATATTTAATTTACCTTAGCCTTGTAGGCTCCGTCCAACCATCAACACACAATAAAATAACCACAAGTATAACCAATGAACAACAAAGCGAAACAACGAGAATAATAAACAAGTATTAAGTCTCGTCCATGGTATTGTTCGCCACTGTATAAGTCTCAATTGTTTTAGTTGTTCAGTTATACCTAGTGACAATGTCTCGTTAAAACGACATGTCTCTAATTACCCATGTATTATGGCGGGTCACCCACGGCAGTAGCCACTCCAACGGTAGAGTCTCTGACCAACGAGCCATTCTAGCTCACGGGAAATTTTCTTGATACTTACGGACCCGTACGCGGACATCCTGGTATCGTTTTTGTGATCACAGCGCGCACCAAGAGCCACATCCTCTTGGCTTTACTTCCATTCCATTAATTAATTAATTATACCATCGCATTACCAAATTTCCTAACACAGCAGACTAAGGTCATTAGTCCAATCCGGAGTCTGTAAACTCGGGATCCAGTGTTAGTTACGAGAGCGGCGTATAGAAAGGCCAATGCTCCGTATACAAGTCTTGGATAATATGTATGTGTTATTATCCTAGTGCTACAACGTTTACTTACGTTCCTTATATTTCATATAAGATAGCACCATAGCCGCTAGTTCGTTTTATATGTATAGATTCATATATACGAACCAATACTGTTAACTCAACAACAGTAAATAATAAGCAGCTATAAATATACAATTCATGCATATTAATTAACACATTCAGACAAACAATCTTATCACAGATCACACAGAAGTCTGAACTGAGGAAGCCCTCAGAGACAATCAGAGACACATAACAACATACAAGTTATATCAACCAAATCCGAGCCCAAGGAGCAACCTTAGGACAACTCGGATCAAACCCCTTTACATACCGTTCACCCTGATCGTATTACGGTGGAGTATGAATCAGCAAGATCCTATGCTCCGTGTAGTCCGCTAGCTTGTCAAACGTCCTTGTCAGAAGTATAATCTAAACGGTATTAAAACTATAAGTCAGTCTCCATGACTAACTACATCCGGTATTTCCGAATAATAAGTAACCCCGACAGTTCACCCCTGTTTTCTACAGTTGTTTGTTACGGGTTTCTCTAAAACAGTCGGTTTTGTTACTAAAAACTCATACGTCATATTTTTCAACTGTTAAGTTTAATTCGTTGTATTTCTTTTAATCTTATCCACATATAGTTTAGGTATGTAACCTATAGTTGCATGTATGCATGCATTCTTATATTATATTGCACTCTAAAATTCATAACTTATAGTTCGTAACTATATTTTTTTCAAATAACCACCACCATTAAATCATATGATTTTCAACCAAAATATATATATCCACCTTATATACATTATTCTTGTGTATGTATATATTTTTACCACGTAGGTAATTCTCATGAGTTTCATAAACTCTTATATTTTATGTTACATTTTATCATCTTTTATTAGATGATTATTCCCATTAGTTGTATTATATTATACAACTTATATTAAGATTATTATCCTAATATTATGTAACATTTTATGTTGTATAATTACAACTCCTAAGGTTTACTCCATAAACACCTTATTTATAAATCCCATTTATTTATAGTTTGTCACATTCTTTGATGTGAATATCCTTACTCATATTAATTCCACCTAAACCATACAATTGTTATAACATTTATAACATTATAGACCTTAGTCTAAAATTCATTTTCCAACTTTATCAATCCGGTAAAGCCCTTGAATTTATTTAAATTCTATTTGACCACATAACATTATGTAATGCCATTCCATATGCTAATATCATTTGACATGATATTCTTATTTCCTTTAATTAATAACCTATGGTTTTTATACCAAACTATTTATTATTGCCGCATGGGCACCATATCAAAACCATATTCTTTTTTCATTAACCATAGTTTCCTTTATTTACAAAATCACCCCTTAATTTATACCATGTTATATATCCATTTAATATAACATTTCTAACTTATAAAAAGGGTATAACCTATGGTTATTTTTTGTAAATTTCGAACAGCCCTTGTGCTATTCTATAATTGCCATTTGGCCCTATTTATAACATATTTCATAATTCATTAAAACTATATATTATACATATGTCTTAATAACACTCTTATATTATTCTAAAAATCATCAAATCTCACAAAAAGGGTTATTATTACCTTTATTAACCCATATATAATCGGTACTTACTATACCACCTCATATATTTCTCCAAAGTGTCATAATGACATAATAACTATTATTATACATATATAGTTTGTTTTTTCCAAAACACTCCAATAAATTCCTAAAAATTCCTAATAGCCCATGGGTGTTTAAAATACCATTGTACACCCTTTATTTTCGGTAATAACATATTTACCACATATGTTATAAAAATATTACCTTAAGATACTTATCTTATTATAACACCTTAAATAAGTTATTTAACTTATCTAATTTGGTCAAAACCTATCATACGGTCAAGGTTGACCACCTTAATATTTCCTTGACCATTAATTCTTAATAATTACGGTTTGCACCCAAACTTTCTAGAAATCACCATTTAACCCCAAAACTTTATAAAATCTTATAAACTTTATTTAACTCCTTTTTACCTCTAATTTTCGGCCTTATTATTCTAAAGCCCCAAATTTAATTTAATTACACCTAATACCCCATTTATTTTCGGTAATGCATTTATACTACTTAAACTTAATTAAAAGCTTGTAAATGCATAAATAAAATGGCCTAAAATACATGGCCTTATTACAAACATTGGCTTGCAAAATAAATTACACATAAATGTCCCAAAAATACTTATAATTCTCGGCCTCACCACACTTTCCATTTAATTACCAAACTTCCACATAATGTCTTAAATTTGACATTTATGTTACTTAATCACTTAGATAAATTTACTAAGCCATTTCTTTAAACATTTTAAGGTCAAAAATGACCTTATTACCATGTTCTCTCACGGCAATTAATATAGAATTAGCTTAGAACATTTTAACTTAGCAAAGTTAATGTTTAAGTGATTTATACCTTGATTTAGCTTGAATAATTCCTTGTTTGAATTCGGCCAGCCTTAGATAAAATTTCCAAAGCTTCTCTTGCATGTTTTCAAACAGAAACAAGGCCTAGTTAGTCTCCAAGAAAGATCTAACCATAAGAAGTAATTTAATGTAAGATTTAAGGCAAAAATCACCTTAAAAATGCAAGGAGAGTTCAAGATGGTTTCGACCTGAATCAAACACACCACAAGGTGTTAGATCTACTATATTGACATAGGAAATAGCTAGATCACGACAAGATACCTTGTTGTTAGGTTTTACCTTGGAAAAATGCCTTAAAAGAGGGTATTTCCTTTGGATCTCGGCCACCCTTGCTCCAAATGGCTAACCAACAGATTCCACATGAAAAGGAGAAGAAGATGAGGCTATGACCAAAGTTTCACAGCCGAACTTGAAGGGAATCAAAAGTTATGAGCTTAAAGCACATTTTTACCTTAAATGGTCAAGACTTGAACTTCCCTCCTTAGATCTGGTTATGTACGAAACCAACACTTCCTTTAACCTCCAAATCACTCTACATAGATGTATAGAAAAGTTTGGAGTGTAGATCAATCGAAAAAGGAGAGAAAGATGAAGAAAATGGGCATTTTTATGCCTTAAGAGCTTACCTAGAGCTTGAGATCTCATCAATGGTGCTTGGGAACCTTACCTACGGTGGAGGGGAGCCAAAGAGAGCTCAAGGAGTGATCCATCTCGGCTGAAGAGGAAGGAATGAAGGAAATGACCTAAATTAAGCTTAAAGCACATTTTTGCATTTTTTATGATTTTGTTGCTTTGATGACTCATCAAGTCTGATTGGGGTTGAATAATTGGAGCTAATTCAGTGGAGACACACAAGAGGACAGCCGTGTATGATAGGAGAAGGTGGTGAATTATTTGATTCCAATTTGAATCAAAAATGGACAAATAATGTTACTTTAAGCTATTATTGAATAAGTGACTCATCTCCTTTGTCTTCTTCTTGTTTGGAGCTTGTATCAGCCGTGTAATAAGGTAAAGGAGAAGCTCTCCAACGGCTGCACTCACATGGGGGAAGCAAAAGGTGAGACAAGTTTTGTTTTATTAGGTAAAGTTTGTCTTTTTTTGTTATTTTATGTAAAAGTAAGAGCATATATTTAATTGTCACATGTCTCTTGTCTCTTGGTCTGTTAAGAGACTTAATTATCTGATTTCATGTAGTCCATTTCGTGGTCAATGGTCAACATTGACCAACTTAGTCAATGTTGACCCAAACGGGCCCCACTTTAGGGTTTTATTAATATTTTAATATTAAATTTGTAAAAATTCGTAAATTTCTGGAATTAAATTCCTAATATCATATAATATGATATTTTATTATATTTAAAGGTATTTATAACCTTTTAGCCCAATTAAAACCAATTTAAAGACAATTTCACAAAAACGTGCTTTAAGGAGTTTTAGCGCACATTTTGTGTGCCTGGTGTTTCTGAGCTCTGTTTTCTTTGAAAACGGTCTTGTTGTGTTCCTTACATGATATTTGATCATGTAACTCAATTTTATCTCATTTAGAGGTCATTAGACCTTTAAGGTTTCTTAGAGCACATTTTGCCCTTTTTGACCTTGAAGCATGAAAGTGCTTGTTCTTTGTGTTGGAGTGTTGCCCAACAATTATAATATGTTTAGTAATGTGTTAATATGCTTAGGACAAATTTTTGGTCCTACATAGTTCATTTGGGTATTTATTTACCCTTAACAGTCAAAGGGTGCAACATCTTGTTTTGTGTTGACCACTGTTGTTCTCAGTTGATTTTAAGGCATGTTTAGGCCTTAATTAATGTGATTAATATTTAATCCATGTTTAATATGTTTGGGGTATTTCAGTCTACCCCCCTTAAAAAGACTTCGTCCCGAAGTCTCTCAAATAGGTAAGTATATAAATGTATAACTACCCATTATTCCCATAATGTATATCTATGTGATATATCATTTACACACATCGTATTGCGCTCATACAGCACATAGCCATCACGTTGTGGTGTTAGTTCAATCATATATGGATATAGGTGATCCATCAGCACATCATTTCCTATCAGTTCTACAAGTCCTGACAACCTTCCTGAGGTGTCCATAACATTCCATTGTTCCACATTCCATATCTAATGATTCATTTCGTATCTAGGCGATACCATATGTAATCATTCTATAAAGCAATATGAATACATATCACAAATAGCATAGAAAAGTGTCACACTCATGGTGTAACCACGACATTCAAACAATATCTCGTGAGATACATACATACCAGTGCACGTCACACACAACAAACCAAACAACGCACGCCCCACGTACCAAGCATAACCAACAAAACCAATTCGCTGTATGCCATGCATACCAAACAATTCACTGTATGCCATGCATACTAAACAAACAAACCTCGTATGCCCCGCACACCACCAATTCTTTGTATGCAATGCATACGAAAACAAACAAAATTTAGTGCACACAAGTGCACAGCCAAGAGGCTCTACCCCCCTTAAAAAGGGTTACGCCCCCGTACCCCACAAGTATACAACTGCCGCTCAACAAGGAGCGCTGGATACTTGGCTCTCAAAGAGTTCACCAACTCGTGGATTATCCTCATATCAGAGAGACGGGTGTGACTCTAGCCCTTCTGGGCTCCACAATTCGTAAGGGATGTGGCACTAAACAATTTGTGCTCTCTCCCAAATTCATTCTAATGGGCCCACTCGCTCCGTATGAGGTGCAGACCCATGAACACAGGCTCAATTTGCTTTTCTTTTTTTTTCCATTGCTATGAATCCACTTGTTTGGATCACTAGCATACATGCGTGTGTCTTTCTCACTGATATTCAGTTGAGGTATACTATGACATTGGCCATTGTTAGTACTTAGTGCTTTTGCACTTGTCTTTGTAATACTAAGACGTACCAGCCTAAATGTCCACAAAGATGATGTTTGTCATCCATGTCTCCTGGTGGTTTTGTTCCGGAGTAACACACTGTTAGTTCTTTTTTTTTTACACACTCTTTTGATATCCACTTTATCTTTCTGCATTCCTATTAGATTAATAACTGCACGAGTGCAATACCAAAACACTCAGTCATACAGAGTGCAGAGGCGTAAACGCTCAACAGCTAATATCCAATGAGAACAGAAAAGATGTGCGAATTATCCTGTGAGTGGTACATTCCAATCCACTTGCTTAAGGTCTGCTATCATATAGCTTTATCTTTTCTCCTTGCGTAGTCACGTGTTTATCCATATCATCTGGTAGATTTCCTCTGGATTGCAAGAATTTGCTTGATCCTTATGAGGGTTCTACATATTATTCGTCCATAATGGGTTTTCCTGTTCTTTTTAGGTTTCACGTCCTTGAAAGGTTTCCTGTCTTCACTGTATACTGTCTACTGTTCTCTGTTGAAGGTTCTTGATTTCTTTAGCCCGTTGGTTTAACTGCGGCTCTTCTCGTCCATCTTCGAGGTAATCCGTCTTACTGTCCGTAGAATGGAGTTGACTACTTCTCGTGTTCCTAACACTACTTGTCTACTTGCATGGGGTACCGTACTGATACATTACTACTTACCCGACTAACTCATAAATAAGTCTGTCAGGCCCACATGCTCCTAACGGAGTGCGGTCGTCCCATGTCTCGTTTAGTAAACTGGTAATGTCTGTCACACGGTTGTGAAGTATTCTGTTGTCAATCTCCTCTGATGGATATCCTTTTTTTTTTCTTCTTCTTCTTCTTCTTCCTTTTTTTTTTGTTTCTCTTTGCTTGTTTTTTTTTGTCTAATAGTTCGTGTTATCGTTATCCTGTAATAAGTGTTATTGCCTTTGTGGCATCCGTGGTAATTCGTGCCATAGACTGGTATTATTCAACTCGGTGTAAGTAAAATCCGTGCTATATTAGCAAACTTGTTTCTCCTTTTTTTTTTATCTCTTGAGTACAACACATTTTCCTTTTTCTCCCTGTTTTTTTTTCATATCTCATCCATAGTTCATATTCGTCCCCTCATCCATGTAATTGGATGTATTGCAGATTGCATAATAGCTTGAGCAACTTGGCTCTTCACTTCCAACCATCCTCACTGACGGTGGTGCATCTACAAGGGTATGCTTGTCCACGAGGACTAAACATGTATCACTAGTAGTGATTAGCATTAAATGCGGGTATACACTGGTATTTGGCTAATCCATGTCTGAAAATTCCCAACAATTTAAACTGGTGTGGTTTACAGTCATAGTGGCTGTATAGTTTCCCAGTTGCAGTGGTTGGACTAACGGTCCTTCCAACGTTGCATGGTTTCTAATCTCAAGGTTTGTATGAAAAAGTTTGAAAAACAGTTTTTTTTTTAAAAGGTTAAAAAGTAGTAGTTGTTGCAGTTGTATTTGCAGTAGCTGTTACTGTTGCTGTCGCTGCACTTGCTGTAGCAAGTGCGCAAGGCAGATGGAAATTTCAGTAGTTTATTGTCATAGCGCTTGCAATAGCAAGTGCGCCATGCAGGTGGAAATTCTGGTTCAGTAATTCCCGGTCTCATTGACTCTTCATCATTTGAGTATCGCTACATGGTAATGTAAGCATTAACATCCTGTTCATATATATCCGTCAAGGTTTAAAGTTTACTGCATCAGTTCACAAATCTAGTCTCCAAAGTCATACACAAAAGGCGAGTGGTCAATGACACACTCCCACGTAATCATAACATGTTCTTTCTAACATCCCAAGTAAGCACACATAGTAAGTAAACAAAGTCTTCCACCAGCGGTCTCATGGAGTTAGGGTATCATGCCCTATCTACTCCTTGCCTTTATAGGCTCCAGCATCAGTAGATGTCTGGCCATCCTGACCGCCTCGTGGTACTCCAGATCCTCCAGCTGAGGTCTTCTAGTATTCTTTGGTGGCCTGTAATTACGGCTCTCTGGGTTCATCCAGCATTCAAATTCCCTATGGCCTTCTTTGTGGCAGCACCGACATTCGACTTTGCGGCCTTCGCAGTCGACCCCAGGATGGTCCTTCCCACAACGCTTACAGTAAAAGTGGCGCTGGGGCTGTCCGGTGCCTGATGGTAGTATTTAAGTTTAAGTTAAAATCTGGCGGTATAAAGGTTAAGGTTACATTTAATTTAAGAGGTAGGTGTTCTCACCCTTAGGTGGGGGTCTCAGAGGCTTAGCATCTATAGCTGGGCCGGTCAACCGAAGGACGGGCTCTTTCCCTTTGTTCCCTGGTGACCCTGCTGCCCTTTCTTTTTAAAGAATTCCTATTTAGGTTTCGGGTCAGCATTCCTAAGGTATTTAATATGATAAATATAAATGGGATAAGTCCTTACTTTCCCTTCTTTTGGCTTTCGTCTGGAGATGCTCCTCCACCCTCAGACTCTCCCTCAGGGTTCTTCCTTTTCTTGGCCCCGAGAGTCTCTTCCCGAGTCTGGAGCATTAGCTCCGTCCTCGAGGCAGCCTCATAACACTCCTGGAATCTCCTTGGTAAGTTCTCACAAAGTTAATTGGTAATGTAGTAAGTAAAGAATTTTGGCTTTCATGTTAGTACCTGGATGGTAGTGTAGAGGGTAGCACCCATCGCCATCTGAATGCGAAATAATAGTCCTCCCCGGAACTTCTCGACCTTACGGTCTCTGAGTAATCCACACCAGGGATGAAGTCCAGTAGACCAATGAATCGAGTGTAATACTCATCCACGGTCAGACCTCCTTGGGTCAATGTTTCGAACTCATGGCGCTTCTTCTATTTAAGATGAGCTGGGTAGTACTTCCCTCTCAGTAACTCGACAAAGGCAGCCCACGAAAAGTCGGGCATAGCCAGGTGCTGGTCCTTGACCAACCTCCACCAAGTACTGGCTGCATCCTTCGGATGGAAAGCAGCAATGGCGACCTTTTTGTCGTCTGGTACCTGTGAAGCTTCGTACACTTTCTCATGTTCAACAATGTAACGCTCCAAAGCTACGGGGTCTGGTTCCCCAGAATATGTAGGTGTCGGGTCTCGCTAACTGACTTTAGCCAGTTCGTTTCCCTGGGCTGTGGCGGGTGGGCTGGTGCTCCTCCTATCTGAGTACCCAGCTGTGCAAGAACGGCTGCAACCGTCTCAGCAACTCCTGGAATGCCGGGGTCACTGCCTCCACCTCTTCCAGTACCACGCCCTCTTGTTCCCCCAAACATCTGTAGTACAGTATGTCACATAAATACTCGGTAGATTACCGGACACAACCAATAGATATTAAGTTGCCTTAAGGCTACTATGTCACGCAATTTGCGTTTACTAGACACAATATCTTTCTAAGACGAATCGTCTCATAACTCCCAAATGTTTCCCATAATTTCCCAAATCCTAAGCTCACTGTTTTAACCTATTATCTCGTCATCAGAGCGGTACTCCGCTCTGATACCACTTTTGTAACACCCCTCTCAATAATCACGATATAATCTCTCACGTAGCAATAAATAAAACGTCTCGCAGTGGAAAAACAAATAACCATTACAAAACTCACTCGGGTGTCACCGGCCGTTACTCGCCCATGCGAGCAACGCAGCCAAACTACATCCAACTTCCAATACAAATAAACTGCTAACCACAGTGATAACGAGAAACTCCTATACATCACACTAAGTCCATAAACCATAAACATCGACAAGTGAGCATCTACCCAATCCTGAATACACAACCTTACCATAATACAATTCACCATCTTCATTGCTATACAACATCTCCAAGTGTGGTGACAAAAGTAACACTCCAATTACCCTGTTCCTGCTCTTCAGCTCCGACAATGATCAACAACCGGTAATGGTGTAGTATCAGCGATAGACGCTGAGTATGCCAGGCCTGGACCCTAATGGTCACTTGTCATTTTAACCATCTTATTATTAGATTGGTTTCATGCTTTTCCTTTTTACAGTTATAATCAAAACTGAAGCATAAATGTACAATATACATAATCAACCATCCAAATATCCATAAACATTTAACCATCCATCCAATCCAAACATTCATTTAATATTCCATACAACATTTATATATCGAACGTATCGAGTAATAACAATATAATGTACAATGTACATTCGCCGTAGCGTACAGTTTTCATATTTAATTTACCTTAGCCTTGTAGGCTCCGTCCAACCATCACACACAATAAAATAACCACAAGTATAACCAATGAACAACAAAGCGAAACAACGAGAATAATAAACAAGTATTAAGTCTCGTCCATGGTATTGTTCGCCACTGTATAAGTCTCAATTGTTTTAGTTGTTCAGTTATACCTAGTGACAATGTCTCGTTAAAACGACATGTCTCTAATTACCCATATATTATGGCGGGTCACCCACGGCAGTAGCCACTCCCACGGTAGAGTCTCCGACCAACGAGCCATTCTAGCTCACGGGAAATTTTCTTGATACTTACGGACCCGTACGCGGACATCCTGGTATCGTTTTTGTGATCACAGCGCGCACCAAGAGCCACATCCTCTTGGCTTTACTTCCATTCCATTAATTAATTAATTATACCATCGCATCGCATTACCAAATTTCCTAACACAGCAGACTAAGGTCATTAGTCCAATCCGGAGTCTGTAAACTCGGGATCCAGTGTTAGATACGAGAGCGGCGTATAGAAAGGCCAATGCTCCGTATACAAGTCTTGGATAATATGTATGTGTTATTATCCTAGTGCTACAACGTTTACTTACGTTCCTTATATTTCATATAAGATAGCACCATAGCCGCTAGTTCGTTTTATATGTATAGATTCATATATACGAACCAATATTGTTAACTCAACAACAGTAAATAATAAGCAGCTATAAATATACAATTCATGCATATTAATTAACACATTCAGACAAACAATCTTATCACAGATCACACAGAAGTCTGAACTGAGGAAGCCCTCAGAGACAATCAGAGACACATAACAACATACAAGTTAGAGCAACCAAGCCGGAGCCCAAGGAGCAACCTTAGGACAACTCGGATCAAACCCCTTTACATACCGTTCACCCTGATCGTATTACGGTGGAGTATGAATCAACAAGACCTATGCTCCGTGTAGTCCGCTAGCTTGTCAAGCGTCCTTGTCAGAAGTATAATCTAAACGGATTAAAACTATAAGTCAGTCTCCATGACTAACTACATCCGGTATTTCCGAATAATAAGTAACCCCGACAGTTCACCCCTGTTTTCTACAGTTGCTTGTTACGGGTTTCTCTAAAACAGTCGGTTTTGTTACTAAAAACTCATACGTCATATTTTTCAACTGTTAAGTTTAATTCGTTGTATTTCTTTTAATCTTATCCACATATAGTTTAGGTATGTAACCTATAGTTGCATGTATGCATGCATTCTTATATTATATTGCACTCTAAAATTCATAACTTATAGTTCGTAACTATATTTTTTTCAAATAACCACCACCATTAAATCATATGATTTTCAACCAAAATATATATATCCACCTTATATACATTATTCTTGTGTATGTATATATTTTTACCACGTAGGTAATTCTCATGAGTTTCATAAACTCTTATATTTTATGTTACATTTTATCATCTTTTATTAGATGATTATTCCATTAGTTGTATTATATTATACAACTTATATTAAGATTATTATCCTAATATTATGTAACATTTTATGTTGTATAATTACAACTCCTAAGGTTTACTCCATAAACACCTTAGTTTATAAATCCCATTTATTTATAGTTTGTCACATTCTTTGATGTGAATATCCTTACTCATATTAATTCCACCTAAACCATACAATTGTTATAACATTTATAACATTATAGACCTTAGTCTAAAATTCATTTTCCAAACTTTATCAATCCGGTAAAGCCCTTGAATTTATTTAAATTCTATTTTGACACATAACATTATGTAATGCCATTCCATATGCTAATATCATTTGACATGATATTCTTATTTCCTTTAATTAATAACCTATGGTTTTATACCAAACTATTTATTATTGCCGCATGGGCACCATATCAAAACCATATTCTTTTTTCATAAACCATAGTTTCCTTTATTTACAAAATCACCCCTTAATTTATACCATGTTATATATCCCATTTAATATAACATTTCTAACTTATAAAAAGGGTATAACCTATGGTTATTTTTTGTAAATTTCGAACAGCCCTTGTGCTATTCTATAATTGCCATTTGGCCCTATTTATAACACATAGTTTCATAATTCATTAAAACTATATATTATACATATGTCTTAATAAACACTCTTATATTATTCTAAAAATCATCAAATTTCTCCAAAGGGTTATTATTACCTTTATTAACCCAATATAATCGGTACTTACTATACCACCTCATATATTTCTCCAAAGTGTCATAATGACATAATAACTATATATTATACATATATAGTTTGTTTTAATTCCAAAAACATTCCAATAAATTCCTGAAAATTCCTAATAGCCCATGGGTGTTTAAAATACCATTGTACACCCTTTATTTTTGGTAATAACATATTTACCACATATGTTATAAAAATATTACCTTAAGATACTTATCTTATTATAACACCTTAAATAAGTTATTTAACTTATCTAATTTGGTCAAAACCTATCATACGGTCAAGGTTGACCACCTTAATATTTCCTTGACCATTAATTCCTAATAATTACGGTTTGCACCCAAACTTTCTAGAAATCACCATTTAACCCCAAAACTTTATAAAAATCTTATAAACTTTATTTTAACTCCTTTTTACCTCTAATTTTCGGCCTTATTATTCTAAAGCCCCCAAATTTAATTTAGTTACACCTAATACCCCATTTATTTTCGGTAATGCATTTATACTACTTAAACTTAATTAAAAGCTTGTAAATGCATAAATAAAATGGCCTAAAATACATGGCCTTATTACGAACATTGGCTTGCAAAATAAATTACACATAAATGTCCCAAAAATACTTATAATTCTCGGCCTCACCACACACTTTCCATTTAATTACCAAACTTCCACATAATGTCTTAAATTTGACATTTATGTTACTTAATCACTTAGATAAATTGACTAAGGCCATTTTTTAAACATTTTAAGGTCAAAAGTGACCTTATTACCATGTTCTCTCATGGCAATTAATATAGAATTAGCTTAGAACATTTTAATTTAGCAAAGTTAATGTTTAAGTGATTTATACCTTGATTTAACTTGAATAATTCCTTGTTTGAATTCGGCCAGCCTTAGATAAAAGTTCCAAAGCTTCTCTTGCATGTTTTCAAACAGCAAACAAGGCCTAGTTAGTCTCCAAGAAAGATCTAACCAAAGAAGTAATTTAATGTAAGATTTAAGGCAAAAATCACCTTAAAAATGCAAGGAGAGTTCAAGATGGTTTCGACCTGAATCAAACACACCACAAGGTGTAGATATACTATATTGACATAGGAAATAGCTAGATCACAACAAGATGCCTTGTTATTAGGTTTTACCTTGGAAAAATGCCTTAAAAGAGGGTATTTCCTTGGATCTCGGCCACCCTTGCTCCAAATGGCTAACCAACAGATTCCACATGAAAAGGAGAAAGAATGAGGCTATGACCAAAGTTTCACAGCCGAACTTGAAGGGAATCAAAAGTTATGAGCTTAAAGCATATTTTTACCTTAAATGGTCAAGACTTGAACTTCCCTCCTTAGATCTGGTTATGTACGAAACCAACACTTCATTTAACCTCCAAATCACTCTACATAGATGTATGGAAAAGGTTGGAGTGTAGATCAATCGAAAAAGGAGAGAAAGATGAAGAAAATGGGCATTTTTATGCCTTAAGAGTTACCTAGAGCTTGAGATCTCATCAATGGTGCTTGGGAACCTTACCTACGGTGGAGGGGAGCTAAAGAGAGCTCAAGGAGTGAGCCATCTCGGCTGAAGAGGAAGGAATGAAGGAAATGACCTAAATTAAGCTTAAAGCACATTTTGCATTTTTTTATGATTTTGTTGCTTTGATGACTCATCAAGTCTGATTGGGGTTGAATAATTGGAGCTAATTCAGTGGAGACACACAAGAGGGACAGCCGTGTATGATAGGAGAAGGTGGTGAATTATTTGATTCCAATTTGAATCAAAAATGGACAAATAATGTTACTTTAAGCTATTATTGAATAAGTGACTCATCTCCTTTGTCTTCTTGTTTGGAGCTTGTATCAGCCGTGTAATAAGGGAAAGGAGAAGCTCTCCAACGGCTGCACTCACATGGGGGAAGCAAAAGGTGAGACAAGTTTTGTTTTATTAGGTAAAGTTTGTCTTTTTTTGTTATTTTATGTAAAAGTAAGAGCATATATTTAATTGTCACATGTCTCTTGTCTCTTGGTCTGTTAAGAGACTTAATTATCTGATTTCATGTAGTCCATTTCGTGGTCAATGGTCAACATTGACCAAGTTAGTCAATGTTGACCCAAACGGGCCCCACTTTAGGGTTTTATTAATATTTTAATATTAAATTTGTAAAAATTCGTAAATTTCTGGAATTAAATTCCTAATCATATAATATGATATTTTATTATATTTAAAGGTATTTATAACCTTTTAGCCCAATTAAAACCAATTTAAAAGACAATTTCACAAAAACGTGCTTTAAGGAGTTTTAGCGCACATTTGTGTGGTGGTGTTTCTGAGCTCTGTTTTCTTTGAAAACGGTCTTGTTGTGTTCCCTACATGATATTTGATCATGTAACTCAATTTTATCTCATTTAGAGGTCATTAGACCTTTAAGGTTTCTTAGAGCACATTTTTGCCCTTTTGACCTTGAAGCATGAAAGTGCTTGTTCTTTGTGTTGGAGTGTTGCCCAACAATTATAATATGTTTAGTAATGTGTTAATATGATAGGACAAATTTTTGGGTCCTACATAGTTCATTTGGGTATTTATTTACCCTTAACAGTCAAAGGGTGCAACATCTTGTTTTGTGTTGACCACTGTTGTTCTCAGTTGATTTTCTAAGGCATGTTTAGGCCTTAATTAATGTGATTAGATATTAATCCATGCTTAATAAGTTTGGGGTATTTCAGTCAGGCCTTTCCAAGGTCTCATTCTTCAGTTCTTAAGGATTTGTAATCCGGTATTAATATGCTTTATTATTGTAGCATTCTACTATCTCGCCATGATGGCTTCCCATGTAGCTTTATCGTGGCAGCACTTGCTATGGCAAGTGCACCATGCAAGATGGGCTATCAGTACTATGTACATCGGTAATGGTACTTTCTCCTAATCTCCATGTAGTTGGTAGTCTTGTTGACTCTTCCTTTGCCCTCTTAGTTTTGGATAACTAATTATCTGGGTAGCTCCCTGTTGTTTTGACAGTATAGTCACTTATCAGGGTGTTCCTCCTTCTAAGGAAACCCCCTTTTCATCTTCTTACACCTTAGTCCTTGTCTCGTTCCCACGCATTTGTCGTGGTTACTGAGTACTGACTCTCCTTAGGCACTACGTCGTAGTCCTTTTTCCAATATATAACTTGCATGCGTTTTCATGGTCGTCTGTGCTATGTCGGTTAGGTTTTTGTAACCTTTTCGAGCCGTATAGGGTTTGGAGTTCCCCAATTCATAGTAGACGTTTAGGTAGTCTTTATTCTCATGCGCAGCATTATCCCGCTGTTATCCTTCTTCGGACTGCTGTCCATTGCTCATGTCGCTTTCCTTTCCTCTCCACTACACTCGTAGTGCTTTCCCTTTTTATTGGTATGGCGGGTTATCTCGACTGCGTAGCATGTCGACCCATGTTACCGGTAATTTACCGTCCTCCCATTGATAGGATTCCGTTGGCAGCGCTTGTTTCAACGTTGCATTCCAATTAGGACCTTCAAGTTTTCGTAAACTATTGCATAACGAGGTGCTTCTCGTATTGCATAATGCTAACCAACTGCCAGATCAGGTTTCTCCCAAGTAAGAGAAGGTTTTCTTCTCTCTGGCGTGTGTTCCCCGTATTTTAAAGTAAGGGACGCGGAGGGCGGGTTTAGGTATTGTAGGTATCCGGTAAACACCGGGAAGTCCTAACTAACGCACCTCTCGCACTATCTCTCAACTCGTAACCCATAACTCATATCTTAACTCGGTATCTACCTAAGTTTGGTAATCAGTTACGCTCTGATACCACTTTTTGTAACACCCCAACTCATAAACAAGAATCATTGCATAACCTCTAAGTACTTATATTAACATTGCAGCGGAAATTTCTACAAAAGTTGGTGTTACCGCCATTAGTCACCCATGTGACTAACTAGGCATACTAATTCTCCAAGATCTAGCTACGGTCTGATGGACCCGAATGTACCGAACATAGGTACTTACAAATCTTAATCAAAATTCATACAACAAGTACAAGTATCTCGCATCCTAATACAACTTACTACAATAGTCTACCATACGAGTGTACATGCACAACTCATATGTCAAATGTAAACCCGTAATACATCTACCGCTTCCTACTCTCAAGCTGGGTCGTCTTCTGCCTCTTACCTGAAAATTAATATAGATGCCCCGAGGGGCTCAGCACCTTCGCTGGTATGATTAACGTGTAGCCCCCAAGCTAACAGGGCTACACACGACTATTTTGTCGTATACATGCGATTGATTATTCATACAACAATGATAAGAAGTATAATAAAACACAACGCAATCATGTGAACAATCACATCTCAAACACATTGAACGACTTAATAAGTGTTCCTTAAGTAAGTGAGTTAGCTTCTTAACTCCTTAAGTTTGAGAAACATTTAGTTCTCATGTTTCCTCTTATCTCAAATATGACAACCGTCCTTTAATTAGAACCGGTTGAACCACAGTTCATTGTTTATTTTTGTCTGGTTGTTATTAACCCTAGCCAGTGGCCGAGAACTGCACTAGTTTAAATAAACAATAATTCTTAAGTTAGCATTGATGTAGGATGGATCCCCCCACGCCATCTTAATAATGCCTCCCACCTTAAATCGAAATTCAAGGTGACCAAGTCTGTTTGTCAACTCAAGGCGACAAGTCCGAAGACAAGTCTCAATGGAGGTCGACTCTAATAAAAGGTAACCGACCTGCTACTTCAAACATGCATGACCGGACCATCCCAGATTCCTCACTCCCCCCAAGTTCCAGTTAGTAGAAGTCTCAAAGACAATGTTTGTTAGTTAAACCTCTTTCGGTTTTTAACAAACTAATTTTAGGGAGTGTTCAATGTTCTCATACAATTTTTTACTAAACATAGTTAGTAAGTTATGTTAGTTTAATACAACACACAATAAATACAATAAACTGGTTGAATGCTTTATCTTGTTTAGTCGGAACATATAAATAAACAGCACACAAGCCAAGGGACACCTCGTTAGCAAGCAAGCTACAAGAAAACCATACCGTTCACCGTTGTCATCGGTTATCTACTCTCCTCCGAAGTCCACTTACTCAAACCCTATAACATTTATCGAATTAGGTGGCTAATTCCTTTTAATTCACCTTTCTCATTTCATCACTAATGATTCCTGACTAATAACTACTAGTTCATTGTAGTTCAAGCTTAATCACATAAGTTATTTACTTCTCATTATTTCTCACACTTGTTCACACCCCTATCGACCATTAAATGTCACTAAACAAGCCTTAACTATCATTTAATAACATTACTAATCATTCCCATTCATTCACCTTCATAAAACAACTCTCGGTGCAAATTCTGGGTTGGTCCGGGACTATGTCCGGATCTAAAGTCCCGAACCAGATGGTCTGTGCTACTCTCGGCAATAATAATGGGGTGGTCCGGGTCTTGATACCTATCCTAGGTCCCGGACCACCTCTGAAGTGAAATTTTGGCAGATTTTTAGTGCTGGTCCGGGACTTTATCCAAGGACCAAGTCCCGGACCATACATTAAACTGTTAAATTTTACAGTTTTAAACTTCATTCTCCACTTGTTCTTTTGCCCAATCTTCTTTTAATCTCTCCACATGTATCCCAACATGTTCTAACACCATTTTAACCCCTTAAACCTCCTCATCATAAGGTTATAACTCCATAACACATTTACCCAATATGGTAACTTGTTTACACTTACAACCTCAAACATTCTTACATTATTCTCTTGTAATTCATTTCTAACCTCATCTCAAATGGTACCACTTACCAATTCTTTCACAACTCTTCCTAGAGTGTGCTAACTTCCTTTCTTCAATTCTAACTTCACAACTCATTGTTTACCAACCTAGTTATACTAGACTTAGTCTCATTGCATCTCCTTGCACCATTTCCTTTCCTTTACATTTTCTACTCATCATTCCCAAGCTTGCACATACATATGCATCTCTAATCATACTCTTAACACCTTACGTCCTTTTCTCATTCATCTTGACCATTCTAAATTCCACTTAAACATTTTCATCTCCTTACTAAATTTACTCACCATTCTCATGGTTATACACTCTTATACATTTTTAGTCATTCCCTTGGCAATTTACAACATTCTCCTACAGATTTCTACACTACTTCCTACACTTCTCATACCATGATTTTGGTGTGTTTAATTCACCCTTTGAATCTCTAATTCCTTCTAATCAACCCAAGGTCATTCTAACTCATAAGATCACCTAGTTAACTCTTTTGTACCAAGTTAACCCTTAATGATTCCTAGTAAGTCCTAGGTCATAGTAATTCACTTAACACTTGAAACACTTGGTTTCTACACCAATTTTGCCATAGATCCTCTACGATATTGTTATGCCCAAATGCATAGTCTTTCCTTCCCTAATCATCACAATCTACCAAAACCTTATCTCATGGTATTTCTCATCTAATTCAAGATATCCATAATTAACACAATATGGTGCAATAATCTTAAATTGCATAGCACTAAGGCTCTTAAATGACTTGGCTCTTAGGCCCTTAAATGACATGAATTTAAACACTGAATTTCTCATAGCCACCTGCACACAACAATAATCACATGGCAATAAATAAAAGCCCTTATAATTCATCTTATAATTGTTTTTCTAACACATAAGTCATTAGCTCCTTAGTCACAAGTTCACAAGTGTGATCATATCATTTCCTAGGTTATATAAACCATATTGTAATGTAAGCTCTAGGCTACATTTTGTATCAACTTAGACACAATTCCTTGAGGCATTAAACAACATTAAGGTAAGTCATTTACCTTCAGATTTCAAGCCCCTTTTCTCTTTTCTTCTCTTGATTCTCTTTATTGTATTTGGCCAAGGAAGTTTGATCACTTGCCATACTTCTAACCAAGGTTCAAATTAAGATAATGAGTAATAGGTAAAACCCTTAGACTCGTTAAAAACAACTCTTAAACATTAAGAGAGTGCTTAGTGCACTAAATTGGATGATTACCTTAGGAATCTTGGAATGGAGTTTTGGAAAGGAATTAAAGCATGGCTTCCATTAAGATCTTGAAGGTTGAATTAAGGCTAATACAAGGAATGAAATGAGCCATCTTAAGAAACCAATTCGGCCATGTATAAAAAAATGGAGAAACTTGAGTTTTTTGGAGCTTTTCTTACCTTAAACTAAAGAGAGTGTTGTCTAGCTCTAGAATATGAATTTTCCTCTTCAAATGGAGCTCCTCTAATGGAGTCCAACTTCAGCTTTTGGAGTTTTGAAAAGAGCACTTGAAAGGTCTTGACTCAACTAAGAAGAATATGTGGTTTATTTGTGTTGACTTGGACAAGCCATGGAAGATGAAGAACCATGGAAGTTCAGCTCTTTTACGTTTTGGAAGAGAATAGAAGAAAGGAAACCAGTTGGAAGAAAGGAATGAGAGGAGAGGAGAGATGAGAGAGGAAAGTAAGAAGATATTATTACTTTTTGTTAAAGTAAATAGTCACCATGTGAAAACCGGCCACCTACCTTGTCATTTAGGGAGTCCTTTGACCATTTGCTAATTAAGGAAGACTTAATGCTTAGTTTAGCACTATTTGGGTACTATTCACAATTAGTGCCCAATTTGTGATTTTTTTGTAATTTCTTTGAATTAGGCTTCCTAATGTGATACTAAGTAGTACACATGTTGATTAAGGTGTATACTTGGTCATTTAGCCACTCAAAACTCATTTCTAAGACAATTTCTTATAAAGGTGCTTTAAGAGTGTTAAAGCACAATTTGTGTTCTAACTTGTTTTTGAACTTGGTTTTCTTTGGTAATTGTTTTAACATGTTCTTTAGCATGTTAATAAGGTCTAGGAATGACCTTTGGGTCCTAACCAAGGTTACACAAGGTCTAGAGCAAGTATTTGCATAACTTGCTTATGTTTAAGCCTTATTAAAACATAATTTTATGTTTAATTACCATAGATAGGTTTGGGGTATTTCAATATCAGTATTGGCTTTATCAAAGACAATAATAGAGGGCTACTTACTATTTACTTTTCTGGATTCTAACCACTCTAGAAGAGAATTGATGAAGTCCTTCTCGAGCAACTCTGTTGTATTGACTTAATGCCTCTAAATTTCATTGTCTATTTCATTTGTTGTTACCAGTTCCATTGTACCAGTTTCTTCTTATTTCTTCTAATTTTCAGTGCAAAATCCACAACTATGTACCTACATTCCAGGATTGGCGATGCAATGGTAAAGGATATGTTGCATTCCGCAATTACATAAGCAGACCAAGAAATTGGGAGACCGCATATCTGCGAAGCCTTACCTGTTCATCCAATCGCAGGTTCATAGGAATTTATTTTCTAGTGGCATGTTGGTATAAAATGCTAGCTTATTGCCAGGAATGACAGGGGACCATATTCCCCATTCTTGTACGCAAATGTATACTGTAGAAGCTTTTTATTTATCATTAACGTTATATCATATTAATAACAAGATTAATTACTTGGGCACTATATGAGTGAAACAATTTAGAGCATAAGGGTAATGAGTTTAACACTTGCTGTTTTAGGTGCTTGTTCAGTGCAGGTGTTGATTTTTATTATTGTATTGTTTTCAAGATTATGAGTTTCGAAAAATGCATGTAACCTGATTTGGTTTCTGTTTTGAAAAAGTAGTAAAACATACTGCGGTTTGTTGGAAATTAGGAACTGGTGAAAATGGATTTTGTCCTTGGTTTTTTTGTTTTTAATCTTAAAATGTTCATGACCAGTTTCACAGGGCGCACAAGAGATATTCAAGCTTCTTCCTCATTCATATGTCGATCCTGGCAAACTTCCACAGCTGGTTGAAGAGGTACATTTGTCCAAGCACTTCAATATTTTCTTTATTTTTTGTTTTAACCTTATAGAAACTCTCATATCTTGTGCAGTGATGCATATCCTTATAGTTTTGTTTGTCCACTGAGAACATTGGTTAGAAATGGTCACATTTAATCTAGAACATGATTTACAAAGCTGGTATCTAGTCCTCGGTTTTAGATACACTGTATGATCAAATGACACTTGTAAAAGATATTACTAGGCATTCTTGAGCAAATGTTTGATCCAAGGTGATCACTATGAAGTACAGCTTTAAAACTATTACAATATTTGACTATTTTTAGCTCTTTGCTTAATGTGTTAAGCTTTGGGGTTGGTCATGCTGCTAGTGGTGGCTCTGTGATTGATGAGCCTATATGTGTATTACCATTTTGGTGTAATTTGTGCTTCCCTACAAGAGAGCAAGGTGAGTTCCTCTAGTAGCTAAATTTATTGT
This sequence comes from Limonium bicolor, assembly GCA_023374045.1. Classification (NCBI taxonomy): domain Eukaryota; kingdom Viridiplantae; phylum Streptophyta; class Magnoliopsida; order Caryophyllales; family Plumbaginaceae; genus Limonium; species Limonium bicolor. The sequence continues at coordinate 420,778,177 of CM041777.1, forward strand.
AATAAGCTCATAACTCATGTTATGGTGTTGCCATGAAAAGAAATCCTTCTAAACTAGCAGTAGTTCTAAATGCTAGAGTTCATATGTTAAGGTTTATTTTGGGGCTTCGCCTCTTCTTTATTTCTTTCCATTTTGTGTATGGCTAGATTTAGCAAATCAAAAGGACCAATAAAACATGAAGGTTGATAAATTAATTTTCAGAGTTGTTTCCTGCAATAATATTTGTTCGAGTTTAATTGGATTTCTAATCCTTTTATTATTATGACAAGTGCTCTTTTTTCATTCATGGAATTATGGTATGCTGTAGCTTGTCATGCTGCATTTTTGTTTACAGTTTGTTCCTGGAACTTTGTCACTTAGTTAATTATGTTATTCTACTATTTTGTCTGTGCACCTATGTTTCTGAAATTGTTTTTGTTTATGGTCTACATTTAGTGTAAGAGCCGATCTAGTACACCTGGAGCAAATAGAGCCTTCCAAGTTTATGGTGCAGCTTATGGTTTTCTAAACGTTCAAAACTTTCTTACTTAAATGTTCGTCTATATGTATACATCTCATTTCTGTCATTTCTCTATCTGTAATGTTTTGTAGTAGTATTCATGTTCATAAGGTGCAGCTTTATTGGGAAGTCAGCGCGGTTTTCTCTTCGTCTAGTTATTGTTCATTCATCGTGTTGGAAGTCTTCTTTCTTCAAAATCAGTATGGTAGTAGAAATGTACATATTACATGAATTTAGAGATGATAAGGGAACCGCAGGAAACTGCTTGATAAGCTAGTCATTATGTGCTTCTAACTCTTTATATAAACGTTGTTGAGAATAATCATTCATGTATCCGTTGTGTGAACGAGTGATGTAGAGTAGAGATGTGCACGTTGATATTGTATAGACAATGTCTTGTCCAGCTTTTTCAATTCCTTGCTCTTGTTCATTTGGAATGTAGTGTTGTGAACTAATACTATCTTGTTTCTCTTTATTCCTTCAGGGATCAATCATTGATGAAACAAGACCGATGAAAACTTTTCAAGTAGTGTCTTATAATTTGATTTAGACTACAAAACTTGGACTTATTGACCTAGCTAGAGATGTACTTTGTTGGCTAGAAACAAGGTCATTTTAGTTCTAGTTTGTAACTGATTTTGAATTTAGTTTAGAACTAATGATCTTTACTATTTGTAAAGATGATTCATTTTAATATTCTCTTGTTCTATGTGAGCATACATTACTATGAATTACAATATAATAAATATTAGATTAATTATGTCTTAATTCACTAAATTAAAGATATAAATGTAAAATTTGTGATAGCGGAATGGAGCAATTTAGCATCTGTAAATATGATTTATGTCTGATAAATAGTTATAATTTAGAGTCAGAAAATTTGATTTAGCGTTCGATAAATGGACACTAAATTAGTATAGATGGGTGCAAATTAGTGTCCGAATACATAAGCTAGCGTCCGATGAGTAGAAGCAATTGAGTGTCCGAAGATCTACATTAGCGTCCGATGAGCAAAAGTAATTTAGTGTCCTAAAAAATTGGACGTAAAGTTGTAATTAGTTTGTCTTCAGTTAGTTATTGTCCGATTAAGAGGCTTGCGACCATTTCACAGACGCTATTTAGCGTCCGATTGTGGAAGCTAACAGGTAGACGCTAAATAGCGTCCGAAAAAAATGGACGCCAAGTGGACGCAAATTAACATCCGTGGACGTAAAAAGGAAATTAGCGTCCAAGCTTTTAGCGTCTGATATTGATCGGACGCTAATCATCAAAAATCGGATGCTAAATGTGTTTAGCGTCCGATTTTTGATGATTAGTGTCTAAAAACGTCGGACGCTAAAGTCTGTTTTTTTTGTAGTGGGCCATCATTATTTTTTCTACAATGTGGAGACAAATCTACGAATTAGTATCAGACTTGGCTTTATAAAGGACAATAATAGAGGGCTAATTACAATTTTTTGTGTCTGCAGAGTGTTATGGCCCAAATTTATGTCTTCTAGTGGGCATCATTATTTTCTGTGCAATATCGTGTCAAATCAACCAATCCTACCTATCAGACTTTACTTTATCAAGGACAACAATAGTGGCTACTTTTTATAACTATCTCTGTAGATTGTTCTGACTACAATTGTGTCTTGTATTGGGCATCATTATTTTCTTTGCAATGTGGTGTCAAATCAACGAATCAATATCACACTTTACTTTATCAAGGTGAAAATAGTGGGCTACTTTTTATTAACTGTCCTCTACAGATTGTTCTGACTACAATTGTGTCTTGTATTGGCCATTATCTTTGCAATGAGGTGTCAAATCTATGAATTAATATCAGACTTGGGTTTATTAAGAACAATAATAGAGGGCTACTTACCATTTACTGTCTCTGTAGAGTATTCTGACCCAAATTTGTGTCTTGTAGTGGGCATCATTATTTTCTTTGTAATGTTGTGTCATATCACAAATTAATATCAGTCCTAAGGGAACTCATATTGGGGTACTCAGTGTTTTGGTATATATAGACGTGGTTGTGTCTCAAAATCAATTGCACTTCATCTAAACATGTTGTTGTCCTAAATCTATTGCTCCCCTGAATCTACCATAATAAATTGTTCGTTTCACTTCCTTTCTTTAAATCCTTAAGCCCACACCACACTCACTTCTTTGAAACATTTAATAGATACATGGAATTTCCTTGTCTAATCTTCGTTAATTCCGATCTTTATTACAATCCATATGGAAGCCTCTACTTCAGTGGCAATCGGCACACCAAAACCTTTCATCTTCGGGTCACTGATGATTTCACCATCGAAATGTTGAAGCAATCTGTCACAGAGGTCATCCGTCAATTGGATTATGGATACTTTGTTAGAAGGATGACATATTGACAGCTGTTTACAAGAAATCCATTAGTCTTTTAACCGCTTCAGTTGACCACCGATGAAAATGTTCAATCAATGCTTGCTAACAACAAGTGTAGTTGGGACATCTCCTAGAGCATGGAGATTCTTTTGGAAATGGATGGTGACAATGATGAATATGGTGGCCTGTATGAGCCTAGAGAGGATGAAAATCTATCCTCGGATGATGAGGTTAAGCTCATCCCTGAAGAATTTCTTCATGGACCAGATGTCGAAGAAGGAAGCAATCACAAACTCCGGATGCTTGTTTTATCATCAGGTGGATTGGAACGCCATCAACTCAATGCAGATTAATGTTGAATGACACGGTGTTCCAAGATGGCAGCCCAGAGAAGAGTTCGACCTGCAGTGAAGGTTTAATGACACGGAAAATCTGGTAAGTGCTGTCAAGGAGTTTCACATTCGAAATAATATAGATTTTCGTATTGTCAAGAGCTCGAGCAAAGCTTACATTGTCCAATGTGTCAATGGAGATCACTGCACATTTTACTTAAGAGGCGTGTTGTTAACCGGTGAGATCGAATGAAAGATTACGAGACAAAGACCACACTTCTACGCTCCTCAAGATGATTGACAAAATCAGCGACAAATGAATTATCATTTCATTATCGATGTCCTTTTTTCTCATATCAGCCATAACCCAGGTATGAGTGTGTTAGATGTCATAAAACAAGTCCAAGGCGAATACATGCAGAATTGATTTATCGTGAGTGATTTAGAAGAGGTGTAGAATAAAAGAAAAGAAATTAATACTCAAAATATCCGTCGGGCTGCAAATTAAAACCCGGTCGTAGTAGTGTATAAGACTGAAGCGGCCGGGGTCAAACCGTGGGACTTATAGCGAGCTAAAATAGTACCTAAGCTTGTCACAAAAGGGGGGAAGTTAATTGACTTGTTTTTAGAGAATTAAAAGAGCAGATTAAATTACTGAGTGCAGATGAATTAAATGGAACTCCGGGTTCAGGTTTAATATAATCTGATTAATTATGCTATCTCTTCCGGTTTAATAAATTAGTTTGGCAAAATTCCTGTTTTTATCCTAAGGACTAAGTCATAGACCCTTAAGAACTCGTTTACCAGAAAATGCTCGGTCTAATCAAGGTTCGAGCAGTACTATGTAAACGGACGTTTAATTCGAGGAATTATAATTGCATCTGTAAATACTAACTTATTAAATCATAATAAGTTTTCTCCAGATTTACGGCTTAAAAAACCTGTCTATTTATCACCTGGTCTGATCAAAATAGACTTAGGAAAACATTTTAATAAATTCATGTAATTTATTAAAATGGTGAGAGAAATCCTTTAAGCGTAACAAACTGTATTTATTAAAACCGGTAAAAATATTGATTACATAATTAAACAAACCATAATTAAAAACCTTGCCCGGAGTAAATCCTCCTTAGCCAGACATATTAACTGGTAATAAATCTGACAGAGGTTGGACGTAATAACAGCACGGAGACGTGATTAGTGAATGGAGAAATGGAGAGGTCGAAGAGTGAAACATGTACGTAGGTTATTATAAGTGAAGTGGGTGAATTTGAGAATTTAGAGAACTGGGGTATGAGATGTACGTGAGTGTTAATGAAAGAGAATGAATGAGGTGAGAATGAGTGATTTTCTGGTTTTCTCCGTGCACTCGTATAAGGCTGTAGGGAATGGGTATTTATAGAAGAAAATGAAGAGTAGCCTTCCGTAGATATTTGCAGTTGATTGCCCACTTGAGTGCTTCATTGATTGAAGCATTGATTGCTTCATTCATTTATTGCAGGGGACAGTGGCGAAATGCGGGAGCGATTTAAGGTAGGCAGTGGTCGGAGTAGATAGATAAGGTGAAGAAGACGACTGCGCGAAGAAGAAAACTAGTCCGGCGTCCATTTTAGTCTTGACCGCGTCTAAGACCGCCTCGCGGTTTGGTGTGTGGTGTCCGCCTGATAAGTGGCGGTACTGGTAGTGGTGTCCGCGTGGTAACGGGGCGGACAAGACTGAAGCGTCCGCTAGCGGTCAGGTTAGTGGTGTCCGCCTGATAAGTGGCGGACAAGAGTGAGGCGTCCGCCTCCCTATTGGGCGGTTGAGCATGTGGTGTCCGCGAGTTTAAGTGGCGGACAGGGGGGCGGTTGTGATGGAGTAGTCCGCCAGGCGGTTGTTCGTGAGGAGACCGCCCGTTAATGGGCGGTAGCGTGGTGGAGGAGTCCGCCACTTAGTAGGCGGTTGCAATCTTGACGTGGCCCATTTTCCTTTGGCTCTACATTCTTCGTTTGTACTCTGTTTTCTGAGCCGTTTGCGTCTATGCGTTCGTCTCTTTGACTACTTCACTCCCGGCTTGGTTTTCCTCATGTTAAACCAATAATTTTGTGAGATAAACAATAAAACATAAACTAGAGGAAAACTAACTGAAGTGGAGAAATGAGCAAGAAAAGTGCTAATATTATACATGAAATACACCTATAAAACATGCTCATTTTGACACTTATCACACCCCCACACTTATCTTTTTGCTTGTCCTCAAGTAAAACCATGTACCTAAGCAAGTAGGAAATGCTCAATACTAACAAATATTATTATGAAGGGTAGGATAAAAAAGTCAATAGTTTATGATCTCTAAAACTTATTGAGGAGTGTGAAAAATTATCTGCTGGTGGCATAGGTGTGCTCAAGGCGAAAACAAAATAGAATTTCGGGGTATGATCTAAGGTACTTCAATGTTTCTTTTATTTTGGTGATTCCGAGAACTTTTACCATGGCCAACTTTTCTCAAGAATGGGCATTGAGGAGAAAATAAAAGGAAGAAAAGATTTATGCATTTGCTTCACTTTTGCATGAGGGATGAGAAAATGTAGGCATAATGCCTTTGTAATTAAGAACACTCAACTCTTTTGTTGGTTACCAATGGTGTCTCGAAAGTCCCTTATTATTGTATTCTTTTTTTAAAAAAAAAAAAAACATAGAAATACCCTTAGCAATCCCTAAGAGAGAAGACTGAAAGAAACCCTGAGCAATAAAATCCAACCAATTTGCAGATTATTTGGTCACACCGCATATAAATATGCTCCTCAAAAGTAATCAAATGTCAAATTTTGAAAAATTTTGTACCCTTTATCCTACAATTCATAATAGTATTAGTTTTTAAAGAGAACAACCTACATTAGCAAAGTACATAATTCAATTAGAACAAATGCGAGGTAAGCAGAAAAATAAGCAGAGAGACTTAACAAATTTTAAGCATTTTAGATGTCCTAGGTTCTTCCCCCACACTTTAGCTCAAGCAATGCCCTCATTGCGTAGATGAAATAAAATTAATAGGGCAAGCAAAGTAAAGGAAAGAGTGTACTCCCCAGATTTCGTAGAGTGTGTAGAGCTCCCCCACACTTTGAGTGTTGCTGTGGAATGTCATGAATTGAACCTGTAGTAAACTACACAGAGAGAAGAACTCAAGTGAAGCCTGCATTTTATTATAGCAAATAAAGGGAAATATAGTACAAAAAGGAAAAAACATATTAAATTAAAGGAAAGTTAAAGATAGATAGTGGGTTGCCTCCCACCGAGCTGCCCGGGTTTAACGTCTCTAGCTAGACGTATTTGACCAAGTTTAGTTTGGAGAAGATTCTGAGGGCGAATTGTCCTGCTGTTCTTGGACAAAATAAGTTGCAGATAGGTTAGTTGAAATATTGGAATGAGAATTATACCTTTTAACGTGCCCCGTTGACCTTGAAAGTTTCGCCTTCTTTGTTCTGGAGTTCAAAGGCACCGTACGGGGTCACACTAACAATTTGAAAAGGGCCGGCCCAATGTGACTTGAGCTTCCCTGGGAAAATCCTTAATCTCGAGTTATATAAGAGAACCCAATCACCAACTTCGAATTCCTTCTTGAGGATCATCCTGTCGTGGAACTTTTTGGTGCGCTCTTTATAGATC